>CM077158.1:224187008-224409508 GCA_039583875.1 Platanthera guangdongensis
GCGAAAATGTCACTTCCCGGGCCGATCGTCGACACGAGCTCGACATGCCCTGAGACACACAGCCCGTGTCTCAGACCGTGTTCGCTGCTCGACGATCGTCGACTACAAAACTTCGTCGACCTCTCGCCAAATCGACGACTCGAGCCTGACAACGCCCTGGACATGCTCGTGTCCCAGGCCGTGTGCCCTGCTAATTCCAAATTTGGCCCAAACATGCCTCCCGTCGCTCTTTTTGAGTTTTGGGGCGTTACAACTCTCCCCCTCTTAAAAGAATTTTGTCCTCGAAATTACATAAAGGAAACAAACATAAAACTTAAATGGTACCTGAGTGAAACAACTCCGGTACTCCTCAAGCATAGTCTGCTCTTACTCCCAAGAGAGAGCTCCTCCCGACCGCATTGTCCCAACAGACTTGACCATCATGATCCTTTTATTGCGTACCACTTGACTTCTGAGTCCTCAATACATACGGGCTTGACCTTCATCATCAACCCACTATCAACCGAGTTGATCGCCCGCGATCACTTGCGTAGGCTCTTGCACCGCCTTCCATAGCACTGATATATGAAATACATCATGTAGACCACTAAGCTCCACTGACAGCTTCAACTGGTACGATGCTTCACCAATCTCTCCAGAACCTCAAACGTTTCAAGGTACCTTCGGCTTAGCTTCTTCAAACGCCGCACCCGCGAGACACCCTGAACGGCTTGATCTTCAAGTACAACAATCGCCACAGCGAACTCCACGTTCTTGTGCTTGGCATTATAGTACTTAGCCTGGCGGTCCTGAGCAATTAGCAACCTCTCCCGAATGGTTCTCACCAAAGAAGTAGCATCCTCCACCTCTAGTCGCTTATACTACTTTGATTCACCCGTTTCCAACCAGGACAACGGCGTGCGACATTTTCTACCATAAAGGGCCTCGAAGGGCGCATTTGGAATTCTCGCCTGGTAGCTATTGTTGTAAGCGAATTCCACCAAGTATAGGTGATCTTCCCATTGCTTTCCAAAGTCCAGACACACATGCAAAGCATGTCTTCCATTGTCCTATTGACCTCTTGGTCTGCCCATCTTTTGTGGATGAAATGTTGTGCTAAAACTCAGCTTTGTTTCCCAACATCTGCTGCACCAACCTCCAATCATTGATGTGAACCGCCCATCTCGGTCACTCACGATGCTGCGGGGCACACCATGAAGTCGCGCAATATTATCTACATATCACTTTGCCAATTTCTAAACCGGATCATCCTTCGTATGCGGAATGAATGCGACACCTTCGTTAGACGATCTACGACCACCCAAATGGCGTCGTTCCCCTTTTGCGACCTTGCAAACCCGTGCACAAAGTCCATAGTAATGTCGTCGAATGCCCACTCCGGAATAGGCAAGGATTTCAAGAATCCTCCCGGCTTTTGGCATTCCACCTTCACCAAGGCGCAAGTTTGACACTTCGCCATATAGAGCGCCACATTCTTTTCATCCTGGCCACCAGAATAATTTCTTAACATCGCGGTACATCTTCGTGCTCCCCAGGTGAATTGAGTACTTGGTATGATGTGCCTCGTACAACAATTCCACCTGCAAATTGCCCGAGTTTGGGACGCACAGACGACCGTCTTTCCAAAGTAATCCGTCGTCCACAACGAATTGGGAATTTGACCCAATCCAGAGCTTCAACCATGATCTGCTTCATGTGCCCATCCAATCCAAGGCTGTCGAATCCGATCAGCCAGTCATACTGGACTTCAGTCCAACTCAATAATGCTTCAGCATATGATTGCTTGTCTACACAAGAGATCTCCAACGCCTCTAACTCCCGAACCAACCGCTCGTCATGGACCAATAGCCAATTGGCTTGAGCTGGGGCCGGTGACTCAACGCATCCGCAACCGCATTGCCTTTACCAGGCACGTAGTGGTATCTTGAATGTATAGTCCCCCAAGAACTCTATCCACCTATGCTACCGCATGTTCAGATCTTTCTGATCCAGCAAATACTTTAGGCTCTTGTGATCGGTATAGATATCGACCCTTACCCCATACAAGTAGTGCCTACACAGCTTCAAGGCAAAAATCACGGCCGCTAACTCTAATTCATGGACCGGATAATTCCTCTCGTGCACTTTCAGTTGTCTCGAGCCATATGCTATAACGCTTCCATGTTACAGTAGCACGCAACCCAAACCACTGCCCGAAGCATCGCTATAAATCTCATAACCTTCGATCTCACTTGGCGAACTCAACACAGGCGCTGTGGTCAACCGACATTTCAACTCCTCAAAAGCTCGCGCGCACTTCGGCATCCAAACGAACTTCTGCTCCTTCCTCGTCAAAGTAGTGAGAGGTAACGCTATCCGCGAGAATTTCTCCACGAAGCGCCTATAATAGCAGGCAAGCCCCAAAAAGCTCCGGACTTCCGCCACTGTAGAAAGCTCAGGTCACTCTCGTATCGCAACAATCTTCGTCGGATCCACTGCAATACCCTCTCCACTCACTATATGACCGAGGAATGCCACTGAGGACAACCAAAACTCGCATTCGAGAACTTGGCATACAATTGATTCCTCTTAGCGTCTCCAAAACCAAATGAAGATGCCTGAAGTGATCTTCCTCACTCTGTGAGTACACCAAAATATCGTCAATGAATACGATCACAAAATGGTCCAAGTACTCCCGGAAAGTCCTGTTCATCAAATCCATGAACACCGACGGCGCATTGGTCAGCCCAAACGGCATGATCGTAAACTCATAATGCCCGTATCTTGTACTGAACGTTGTCCTTAGGGATATCACTCTCCCTTATCCTCAGCTGATAGTAACCAGACTTGAGATCCAACAACTTAGAGTACACCGTCGACCCGACCAACTGTTCAAAAAGATAATCGATTCTTGGGATTGGGTACTTGTTCTTTTTTCGTTAGCTCATTTAACTCCCGATAATCAATACAAAGACTCAAGCTCCCATCCTTCTTTTTTATAAAGAGGACCGGTGCGCTCCAAGGCGACGAACTTGGATGCACAACCCTTGCTCCAACAACTCTTGAAGTTGCACCTTCAGCTCCGCATTTCCTTAGGCGCTAGCCGATACGGAGATCGTGACACACAGGTTTCGCACCTGGTACTATCTCAATCGTGAAATCTATCTCCTGTTGAGGTGGGGCTCCAGGAAGATCGCTAGGTAACACATCAGGGTACTCCGATACCACTGAAATATAATCCAATGTATGCTTCGGCTTTGCAACCTCCACTAGTGTAAAGAACAACTCTGCACCAGCACGAACCGCCTTCACCAACTTAAGAGCAGACATCAACGTCTTGCTCGGCCCTTTCAAGCCCGTAAAAGTCATCTCACGACCTGTTCCCAACTTGACTTCCTTGTGATTTCGATCAATGTATGCTTGCTACTCCGAGAGCCAGTCCATACCAAAGATCACGTCGAGCTCCCTAGCGGTAGTAACGACACTTGTAAGTCAAAGTCTTGACTCCCAGACCACACCTAAGCGCAACAGATTCTACCTGCGCGCATTGAGCACCTTTGGACCATAACACATCCAATTTGTCTCTTACCATCGAAGGAGGACTCCGACGCATAATATAATTCCTAAATAAAGGAATGTGAAGCTTCGTTTACACGAACGGTGCTCTCGCCGCCATAAACGAAAATCAGAACAAAGATTAGCACAAGTAGTTCTAAGCTAACATGCACAAGGGCGACAAGTATTTAAGGTTAAACTGCTATAACTTTAAACCATACATGTCCTCACGGCGGTGTGCTTTCTCTCTGACTTTAGGCACCCACGGGCATAATGCCCCGACTCCCCACAGTTGTAACATGCGCCCGGGGTTTGTCCTGTAGATGCCCCCGAAGCACTGAGAGGAGGGGCTAGACCCAAAGTCCTAGCCTTCTTATACCACCTACAATATCCAGACTTTGAGGTGTTCGGCATTTTGAATGTCGTTTCATTTGCACTAAAGTCCTCAACTGCTCTTGACATAGCTTTCTTAGTCTTCTGAGCACCATTCCAACACTCTCGGGCAAAGTGCCCTTTCCTTCCACAAGTATGACAAGTGTAAGTAGCTTTGCTAGTCGATGTTGTATCCCCCTTCTCCAGCATTCTGCTGGATGCAGCTCTTATGGGGCTTGCATAGTTCGACACCATGGTCGCTGGAATCAGGTGAGTCTTCCTCAAGTCTACTTCCAAAGATCTAGCCGACTCCACCAAGGCTCGGAATCCAAATAATTTTGGTCCTAGCAGTAGGATTCGCAGCTCGCCACGCAGACCATTATAAAATCTATCGACTATAGCCTGCTCGTTCTCCAACTCAAAGCATGGGGGTAGCAGCTTATTATAAGAAATGCTTGCAAATATTCGTCAACTGAATGCGCTCCCTGCACTAAACGCATGTTCAGCTGCTGCCCCGATGGTCTACCAAATGTCATCTGCTTCATCATACCACCCGGCGATGAAGTCACAACAGGGGCACAGGGTTGTACATTTCTTCCATGATGTGCATTAGTCACAGCGAACACCGGTTCAACTATCCTTCTTACGATTTTAGACGAAGGAGGGGTCTCAAACACCTCACCGGGTGCACTATACTCCGCAGAAACCAGACTTTCTGGCGGCCCAGCACCGCTTCTAGTCACCTATAGTTGTACAAAATACCGTTAGGCGACCAAGCAAAATTGCAAAACGCAATTATATAGGAACACGCAGGTTCCTCAAACAGGTGTATTTTTCATTCCTAAGTGGACATTCATGGGTTCTTTTGCTGTTATAACGATGACGCACACACATGTGCTCACCACCCCTTAAAAGAATTCGCCCACGAATTCATTTTAAGCCCGACCGAAACCAGTAGTCTGATACCAAATTATAACACCCCCTATCTGTCGCATAGCATATAGCAGTAGGTCCGGCCGGGGCCCGATGCCATATACCACAGATAGACTGGGTGGTTATTCAATGGAAACAATCCAACCAATCCAACGTCCTATACAGAGTCATTCTAGAGGAAGCAATTAAAAGTTGTATTAATAAAGAACCCAACACTAGCATGAATTTCCACTACAAAGCCAACAGGAATGAAGTACAAATACACAAGTACTGGTCTTATGGCCTTACAATTGTTTTCCTCAAATTACATGTTTTTAAAACCTCGGCACGCAGGCCGGCCATACATGAATAAAAGAAAACACTCAAAATTAGGCCTTCAAGGGCCGGCTAAGCAACTTGGGCTTTATTCTGCTATTTACCGCTCGACTCCACAGCACCTGCAAGCACAATCCACCGCAGCGGTGGCAAACCAAAGCTTTGGTCAACAATGCTGACCAAATTATAACGATCCCGCCCCCAATTCGGGGCGGCGATGCTCCTTCCCTGCACTTTATTAGCATAACCAAGCAGTATATATATACATTGCATCACAGGCGTTGGCACGCACGGCCACACGCCCCGTGCACTCAGGGCACATTCTCGGTGATCACGGTCAAAGTCCGCCGACTCACCACCGCCCCCAGGACGTCAATATCTCGTGAGCATCTGATCTTTCTGGCAACTGCCTAAGACCCTCCATCTATGCCAACGGTAAGTGCCAAGTAACTTTAGGTCTCTTTAACCGAACGACATAGATCGGATACAGTTCCACCTGACCCGTTGCTCACACCGCAACGTCAATTAAGTCATCTGCGCGGGTCAAGCTTCCCCGAGTCCCGTATCTCGCATACAATCACATAACCCAGTTATGTTCAGGTTGGCTCCCCGGCCACCATGTTGGCAGAACCATGCATCTGCCCAGTTTTCCGGGGGCACCTTGGAGTTAATCCCCAAGGCTCGCTGTTGCAATCTACCACGTAGAAAACCCGAAAAACAAACATTCGCATGAAGTCTTCTACGGCCATTTATGCAATGCAACATCACCGATCCAGACCAACTTGTCCGGGTAGGCTTCACACATCATGCCTATATCCTTTCTCGATTATGGACTCTACATGTACACAACGGGGACTATTCATGTGTACCTGAAGGAACGCCTCAAACTCGCCGCAAACTCGCGAGAGAGGCCTTCACTATGCAAAAGAAGTAGAGCTTCACATGCTCAAGTAGAGAATCGTTACCCTAGTGTTCTTCCTTGGTGCCATGGAAATGTAAGCGGATGAAAAGCACCGCACTCTCCTTGCCTCCGTAAATCCGAAGTTGGTTCGCGATTTGGAGCTCTGAAGCTCCGCCGGTGACCGGATCTAGGCTTCTTCTTCCTCCTTTGCTCTCCCCTCTCTCTAGACTAAGAAAGAGAACTACTCAAGTGAAATGAGAGTTTCAAAGGCCCAATCACGGGTATATCCCAGTAGGAATAACCACCAACCGTCGGATCCCAAAATAAGGAAACGAACTGCTACGATCCGTAGCTGAAATGTAAAACCTGGGCCGAGTACGGCCTGCGACACGCCCGTCTCCAGGGCCATGTCCCTTATTCGCCGTCAAAATCGACGCATCTCGAAAAACACACGGGCATCCGACACGCCCGTGTTCGACCTGACACGCCCGTGTCAGCCAGCACATGCCCGTGTTCTCGGGTGTGTTCCCCCATCAACATAGGACCAAACCAACCCGAGACTCACACGGGTCTTGGACAAGCCAGTGTCCTATTTGACACGCCCTTGTCAAACCCGAACACGCCTGGGCTCCAGGACGTGTTCACAGTCTCGACACTTCGTCGAGCGCAGTTCGTCGACCACACGACACGACTTTGGACACGCCCGTGTCCTAGGCCATGTTCCCTATCTCGACACATCCTCGAGCGAAAATGTCGACTTCCCAGGCCGATTGTCGACACGAGCTCGACACGCCCTGAGACACGCCCGTGTCTCAGGCCGTGTTCGCTGCTCGACGATCGTCGACTCCAAAATTTGTCGACCTCTCAGCCAAATCGTCGACTCCAGCCTGACATGCCCTGGGACACGCCCGTGTCCCAGGCCGTGTGCCCCCTGCCAAATTCCAAATTTGGCCCAAAACGCCTCCCGTCGCTCTTTTGAGTTTCGGGGCGTTACAAAAATATCAGCTAACTTTTTATTGGAGGTGACAAACAGAGTACAAATTTGTTCCGTCAGAATCTCCTCTCGAATGAAATCACAGTCAACTTCTATATGCTTGGTTCTCTCATGGAAGACCGGATTTTTAGAGATGTATATGGCGGCTTTGTTGTCACAAAACATCGGTAGAGGATGGTTGTAGACCTCTCCTAAGTCAAGAATGAGGGCTCGTAACCACTTCAGCTCACATGTGGTCGATGCCATACTTTGGTATTTTGCTTCTGCACTGGACTTGGAGACAACCGACTGTTTCTTGCTTTTTTAGCTCATAATGTCCCCCCCCCCCCACAAAGGTGGAAAAACCTGAAGTTGACTTGCGGTCTCCTTTGTCATCGGCGTAGCTTGAATCAGAGTACGCTTCAACCCTTAAATGATAATTCTTCTGGAAGAGAAGTCCTTTCCCAGGAGCTGATTTAATATACTCCAATATCTTCAGGGCCGACTGTAGATGGCACTCCTTGGGAGCTTGCATGAATTGGCTAACCTTGTCAACAGCATAGGGAATGTCGGGTCTGGTCACTGTGAGATATATG
Source organism: Platanthera guangdongensis (assembly GCA_039583875.1). NCBI lineage: Eukaryota > Viridiplantae > Streptophyta > Magnoliopsida > Asparagales > Orchidaceae > Platanthera > Platanthera guangdongensis. The sequence continues at coordinate 224,194,633 of CM077158.1, forward strand.
AGTTTACCAACAAGACGTTTGTACCTCGTAACATCAGAGAGAAGAGGAGAGTCATCTGTCCAAGTTTTATCTTCTCCAATCGCCATGGGACATCGGGCAGGTTTAGCCTCAGTCAACCCTGCCTCTTTTAACAAGTCAAGAGCATAATTCCGTTGGGAGAGGACAAGAGAAGCGGGCTTCCGAGAAATTTCTATCCCCAGAAAGAATTTTGGAGAGCCCATATCCTTTGTAACCAGGTGTTGCCGAAGATGCTTCTTTGTCAAGATTAAATCAGCTTAGTCATATCCAGTAAGAAGAATATCATCCACATATACTGCAAGCACCACTAGGCCCAGAGAAGTTTTACGAGTAAATAGGGAGTGATCAGTAGAACTCCTCGTAAAACCAACAGCCGCCACAATCCCGCTAAACTTGTCAAACCAAGCACGAGGACTTTGTTTTAGGCCATAGATAGCCTTCTTGAGCCGGCAAACCTGTGTATCCCCCTGAGCAACATGTAACGCCCCCACTCGTCACATGGAATATAATGGTGGGTCCGGCCGGGGCCCCACGGCATATGTCACAGACAAGCGGAGGAATTACTTGTGGAAATCAAAATCTACTCTCATCCTAACTCAATCCATTCTAGCGCAGCATTTTAAGTTACCATGAACTCAACTCAATGAATGTCCATTAATATATAAACTCCACATTTATATATCATAACCAGGAATGTTTACAACACACCCACACATGGATTTAAGGCCTCATAGGTTTATCTTTACACAAATACATTTTTGTACATCGGCACGCAGGCCGGCCATACATGAAATCAAACTACAATTCGCACGGCCTTCGAGGGCCTTTAGCAGCAAGCCTCCATTCCGCTCAAGTAATTCAATTCAAGAATCAACACCTGCAATTATCCATCCAATCCAAAGCGGAAAACAAAGTAACGGTCAGCATTAGCTGAACGATTATAACGACCCTACCCCTTACTCGGGGCAGTGGTTCCTTCCTTGTATGCATTGCCATCATCATAGCTATCAATCTAAAAAATCTACCAATCACACACATATCACAAATGTCGGTATTCATCATACGCTTTGTGTACTCAGGGCACCTTATTGGTGTACCGGATATACCAGTCGTACACCGCCGATCCGAGGCTCTTCACTTGTTGGTTGGGCGGTTCCACCCTAGTCCACCAATCTCACTATTGGCGACATTCCGTCCATACCACTCAGAGGTACTACCTCACAACATCCACAAACAACCAGAGCAGATCGACCCACACCATGTGGTGTAGCAACTAGGTTTATCGAGGCTCCCCCAGCATTACTACCCATCGACCCCTCACCTATTTCCGATCGACCCACACTATGTGGTGCAGCAAGTAGTGTCCACCTCACTTCCTCCCAAACATTGCCACCCATCGATCCCCACTAATACAAATCAACCCACAAAATGAGGTGTAACAAGCCAGGGCTATCTCGCACTTCCCAGGCGTGCTACCCATTGATCTCTCACCACAACCAGAAGCTTATTCAAAGCCTCCATACATTCATTCATCTATATCCATACAATCACACAACCATACCATAAAGCATAAACCTTTCATATAATCAAATCCACGGTGTCTTCTTCGGTTTACCCAAGATCATCACAAATCCAGACTACCCGTCCAGATGTCCTTCACACAGCATGCCTATGTCGTACTCCACACTTACGGCTTTAGATGCAAACTCAACCACGGAATGGCTTACGAAATCCACCTTTTGGTGGAGGATCCCACGCGCATGCATAAAGAAAGGACTTCGATGTCCAAGAAGGAGATTGTTACCCTTGAAGATCGCTTCGGCGCCATGAAGTATCCAGATGGAAGTCACCGCCTCGGCTTTGCCTTCACGAATTCGTTCTCGCATCTTCAATCCGCACTCCGCAGCTCCTCCAGCAGCTGGCTTCCCTTCACTTCCCTCCTTCCCTTGACCTCTCTTCTCTCTCTCTTTGAGAAGAAGAATGAAAAAGAAGAATGAAAATGAGGAACTTATTCCTCATTCTCGACCTTTTTTATCCACAGGGAAGAAGCCTGGACCATTAGATCTAGAATAGGGAAATGAACGGCCAGAAAACTCTGACAAAATCACTTTTCGGGCCTGACATGCCCTGTGACACGCCCGTGGGCGTGTGACACGCCCGTGGGCGTGTGACACGCCCGTGGGCGTGTCACGGGGTGTCACGGGGCGTGTACCTTAAGCGGCACACGAACCGACTCATTCTGACTTATCCAAAATAAAACACGGTCAGGGTACACGCCCGTGTCGGCCCAGTCATGCCCGTGACACAGGGCGTGTAACCCACTCGACACCTACTCGAGAGAAAATCATCGACCTCTCGATACAGCGGGACACACCATGTGACACGCCTGTCTCACAGGCCGTGTACCCCTTGCTTGCTACTCGACGATCGTCGAGCGCAGTTTGTCGACCAGAGGGGACACGCTCTAGGTCACGCCCCATGTCACGCCCTTGTCACAGGGCGTGACCTCCCGAAAACTTCGTCGACCGAATTTCATCGACCACGCGCCCAACTGCTCAACCCGAGCGGTACACGCCCTGGTACATGCTCGTGTCCCAGGCCGTGTCACTCAATTTTTTGTCAATTCTAGAATTTGGGCTGTTACACAACATACCCTGGAGGTTGCTCCATGTAGACATCTTCCTGAAGATCCCCATAAAGAAAGGCATTCTTCACATATAGTTGTGAAATGGCCCAATCTTTGTTGACATCCATAGAGAGAAGGAGCCGAATAGTGCTGAGACAAGCAATTGGAGAGAAGGTGTCAAAGTAATCAACGCCATAAGTCTGGGTAAAGCCCTTGGCAACAAGCCGAGCCTTGTAACGATCCAAACTGCCATCGGGGAGGAATTTCACCACAAAAACGCACCGACAACCAACAACATCTGTGCCAACAGGAGGGGGATCCAGGGTCCAGGTACCCCGTTCAGTGAGAGTAGCAATCTCTTCATCCATGGCAGCCTTCCAATGTGGAATGGTAAGGGCCTCCTGATAGGAACGAGGGGTGGAAGTGGAAGAGATAGCCAGCATAAAGTCCCTGCGAGCAGGTGTCAGATGATCATAGGAAACAACTGCAGTAAGCGTATGCTTGGTACAAGCCCGAACCCCTTTGCGAAGGGCAATGGGGAGGTCCGGGTCAACAAGTGCCTCAGTATCCGGAGCATCCGTGGTGGAGAGAGCTGGCTCGAGAGGAGAGAGCGATGGCAGTAAAGAGGAGGGAGATTGTGGAGGTGGAGAGGGAGGAGGAGAGGATTGAGATGGTGGAGTAGGAAAGACCTCGGTAGGAGGGGATGGGCTGGAGGGAAGAGGAGGAGGAAGACTGGATTCCATAGGAAGAGGAGAGGAGTCGTTAGAGAAATAGCAAGCATTCTCGAAGAAGGTAACGTCCGCGGAGACGAACTATTTGCGAAGAATGGGGTCAAAATAACAGTAGCCTTTCTGAGTGATAGAGCAGCCCAGAAATACACATTTGGTGGAGCAAGAGGAGAGTTTGTTGCGGGTGGCGGAGGGAGCATGCACAAATTCTATGCAGCCAAAGATACGTAGATGAAGAGGAAAGGGATCCTTTCCTGGATAGAGAATGGAGAAAGGCATTTGACCGCGGAGAACAGTGGAGGGAATATGATTGATGAGGTAGCAAGAAATGAGAATAGCATAGCCCCAGTAGGAGCGAGTGACATGTATTTGCATAAGTAAGGTGCGAGCAACATCAAGGAGGTGACGGTTTTTGCGTTTCGCAACCCCATTTTGTTGGGAGGTGTAAACGCAACTTGTTTGATGAATAATTCCATGTTGCATACAAAATGAGGAAAAAGCTTGACTAACGTACTCTTTGGCATTATCAGAGTGTAATACTTTAATAGAAACATCAAACTGATTTTAAATTAAATGATAAAAATATTTTCATACATCAAAAAGTTCAGAGCGTTCTCGTAAGAGATACAACCAAGTACATCATGAGAAATCATCAATGAAAGTAACAAAATAAGAGTTACCCCAACCAACGGTGAGAGTAGGAGTAGGGCCCCAGATGTCGGAGTGAACAAGATCAAACGGATGGGTAGAACCACGACCTTGCTTTGGCGGGAAGGAGGAACGGTGATGCTTGCCAAGCTGGCAGGCATCGCAGTTGAGAGGAGAACTGTGCGGAGGGAGGTGAGGTAGCAGCTGATGAAGAAGCCATGGAGGAGGATGCCCAAGGCGGAGATGCCATTGTAGGAGATCTGTAGAAGAGGGGGAGAAGGCTGAGAGAGTAGAAACGTTGTCGTGGAAGTAGAGGCCGCCGCTCTCAGTCCTAATAGCAATCGTCTGTTGGGAGCTCGGATCCTGAAAAGAGCAAGATGTGGGAGTAAATGTGACGGAGCATTGAAGTTGCTTGCACAAAGATGTAACTGACAACAAATTGCAGGGAAACTTGGGCACATAGAGAGTGTCGGCGAAGCGAAGAGACGGAGTGACATGAACCACTCCTGTCCCATGAACCGGGGAGGGAAAGTTGTCTGTAACAAAGACTGGAGGCAACCGATCTTGTGTTTCAAGGAGAGAAGAGCATTGTGGATTGTCCGTCATGTGATTAGTTACATCAAAGTCGATGAGCCATTTACCTTGAATAACCACGTGAGCACTACCTGAGGAAGTGACCACCGAAGCAGACAACTTGGAAGAGGAGGTGGAAGAGTCACCAGATGGGCGAAGATGTGGATGTTTCAGCCAGCATCGATCCACAAGATGCCCGGTGCAGCCACAGTGAGAGCAGAGGAAGCAGGAAGAACTCCGACCATCGGAATGATGGTTGCGACTACCAGAGCCGCTCCGTTGAGTCTGGTGAGCATATTGTTCTGAAGGAGGAGAAGACAGAAGCGGACACTGAAGAAGAGATATAACCGATGTAATGCGTACTGCCCTTGTATCCAAGTTGGGAGAGTCCGCTTCACCCAAGATTTGTTGGCGGATCATGTCGTAGGAATCAGGAAGCCGGAGGAGGTAGCACACAACAAGCAGTTCTTGAAAGTGCTTGTGCTATTTTTCAAGATCCGCAGAGAAGGGGCGATGTTGAAGGATCTCATCCCCAAGAGCTTGAACTTGTTGATAAGCGGCAGCAGGAGACATAGAAGGATGGGAAAAGGGGTCCGCATACAAAGTATAAATGCGGGATGTCTGAACCCCCTTTGAGTACAGAGCAGCAAATGAAGCCATGCCTTCTTGACTTCCTAATCATGACGGAAAACAGGAAGACATTCATCGGAAAGACTGTTAGCGAGCCAAGTGCAGACACTCGCATCGCTTGCATCCCAGTCATCAAATTCAGCAGAAGTGGTGGGAGGAGGGTCATCGGTAAGGTGGTGGCATTTGCATTGTGAGCGGAGGAGGAAGATGAAGGAGACACTCCAATCCGAGTAGTTGGAACCAACAAGCTTGGAGACGGTGCCAAGATTCCCGGAAGGAATGGGAGAAGGAGGAGGAGATGTCACAGGAGTAGCGTTGGTGGTAGAAGAGATGGAAAGGGCCATGGAAGAAGCCGCGCAGGTAGAGGGAAGAGAGAAAGGCCACGCGGAAAGAAAGAGGTCGGGGTGGATAAAAGGCCGCGCGGGAGAGAGAAGACCGCAGCGGACAGAAGAAGAATCTGCAATAGAGAAAAGGAAGAAGTCGCGCGGGAAGAGAGCAGGCCGCGCGAACAGAAGACCGAGAAGCTGCGAAAACATTCCGCAGAGAAGAAGAAGAAGACCACACAAACAAAGAGAAGCGACAAAGGAGAAGAGGCCGCGCGAACATGAGGCAAGAAGGAGATCAAGTCGCGCGGTCAGAGGAAGGCACTGAATCAGGCAGACAAGATCGCGGGCTATGATACTGTAACATCCCATTTCCAACTAGACCCCTAAGAGTGGTTTTGGCCATGACTAGTTCATGACAAAATCCTAGGAAGCTCAAGAAGACCAAGTGAGCTTAGACATAAAGTTGGAAATCATCATGGTCTGCAAATAGTAGAATTCTGAACAATAGTTTAGGATGACCATGAGGCTACACCTTGACCCCAAGACCCTACCACAACACCCCCAAACATTTTGGGAAGCCCATTAGAGCCATAAGGACCCATTGGGGTCAATCAAAGAGACTCAGTTGACCCAAGTCAACCCTAACCCTAAATGGGTCAAACTAGCCTATTTAGGGTCCATTGACCTTCCCCTACCCAATTGGACCACACTCATGCCCTCCTAACCCTAAATTGAGGTCAATGGGTCACCAAGGATACATTGGGTTCAGCCCTAGAGACCAAGTTGACCCAAGATAACTTAGGCCCCTCATCTGGTGAAAGTACCCTTACTAAGGGTAGGTGACCTCCAAAGTGCAAGGTAACCCTACATAACCCCTCCTAGACCTCATGGGAATCCATGGGGTCACCAAGGACCCCTTGGGGTCAACCCAAATGGTCATGTTGACCCAAGTCAACTCAAGCCCCAAAGTGGTCAAAGTGCCCTTACCAAGGGTCAAGTGACCTCCAAGGTGCCAAGTTAACCCTACCCAACCCTACATAGACCTTAGGGGAGGCCAATGGGTCTCCAAGGAACCATTGGGGTCAACCTAAATGATTAAATTGACTCAAGTCAACCCTAGCCTAAGCCAAGTCAAACCTAGCCCAAATGGGCTAACCCAAGCTCAAGTCATTTTTCCCTTAGGCTAACCTCACTTTTCATAATTATTATGATTAAGTGGGCTGCACATATCCTATGGAGTTGACCAGTCAACATGGGTGACTAGGAGAGAGAAAGCTCCATTTGCCCTTTAATGGAGGAGAGAGAAAGAGGGAGGAAGAAGCCATTCATGGCTTAGGGAGGCCAAGAGCCATCCTTGATGGCTGAATTCAACTCCCATGGAGAAGGGGAGGAGTTTCCAGCAGTTTCTTGGCCACCCCAAGCCAGATTCACCCCCCCCCCCACCACCACCACCTTGGCTGAGCCAAGCTTTCAATGGCCATTAATGGCCATTGATGGTTGGCCTCTCCCCTCCCCCCAACTGGTGTTTTAAACACCATCAGTGACATGAGAGGAGCCCTTCCCACCATTTACCTGGACATTTCGAGCCACTTGACTGCACTGTTGCAGAAATCCGGCCGGCGGCACCACCACCATGGCAACCCGAAGATCTACTCGACTCCAGACCACCAGCAAGGTCCTCCTCCACTCCTTCTCTTATGTATAGATCATAGCAATCACTAGGTCCAAGGTTCGAGCTCAATTGAGCCCGATCCAATTCGGGATTTCCATGGATTTTGGCCGAAAATTCTCTTGCTAGAACCGCCAGAATAGTGCTTTTCGGCGGCCAAGTCCCCGTCTGGCAACGGCCGCCACCTCAACGGAGGTGGTGGTGGCGGTGGTCGGCCGGGGAAGTGGTTGGATCGCCGGCGGCAGCGCTTGGAAGTGGCTCCAGGCGGGATGAATCCTGGCAGTCGGCTCAAGGTGGAAGATGAATGGATCCCGTCCAGTGGTGCTTCAAGATTCGTGCTAATATGATTTTAAACTATAGTATATACTTTTCTGATTTATTAAACTCATGTCATAGATTTGGTATTTAATGGTCTTAATTTTTAAAAATACCTAAGCTCCTTTACTGGAAAAGTCACCAGCATAACACTTGTATCCCTGGGTGTCTATTGTATTTTAAAATTTATTTGAACTCATTTGGGTGCCTGGTTTGACCAGGGCACCCATTTTGGTGGGACCTACACCTAGGGCTAGGCGGACATTAAATTGAGTGCCCACACTTCATCCTTGGTCCAATTTAATTGAAATTTTGGCAGGGAGTCCACCATAGCTATACCTAGGGCCTGCCCAAAATCCATAATTTATAGAGACAATTTGCCTAATTTTTTTACTTTTATTTAATAATGCTATGGTATTTTAATTAAGTGGTCTAATGACCTCCAAACCCTCCCAAATTTTGGTGAGTGGTCTCTGGCATCAATACCTAGCTCTGTAGAAAATTTCAACCCATTTGGATGGGTTTTGGCTAGGTAATCACCAAACCCTAGTTGGCCTTAAGGAGGTGTTTTTGATTAAAAATGCACCATGGGCTTAGGGTGGCCACCTCCACTCAACAGAGGCTGAGGTTTTGGAAACTGACTTAGAATGGTCAAGGTAACCCTCTTAAGGAAAATGGGGTGATTTAGGCTTGTTTTACCTTAGGGTTCAACCTCAAACCCTAAGGAAGGACATTTGGGGGTTGTGAAGGACATGGGGGCTAATGCCCTTGTATGACCTTGAAAACTCAGTAGAATTGAAGGTAGTGTAACCTAAATTCTTTGGAAGGAATTTTAGAGTACTTGGAGGAAGGTAGTCACCTCAAAACCCTAACCCTAGTTTTAGGATATAAGCACAGTTTTGTAAATTCAACCACTAAACCTTATCTAAAGGTTGTGAAACTTGGGTAGAGTAAGTTTTAGACCATCTAGATCCCCTTGTGATTTTATTAGAATTATATGGATTATATCGCTGGTACTTTATTTATTAATTATCAAAAGGCCCAAAATAGTGTTTTTAATTAATTTGATTATTCTCTTCATTTGAAGCTGATGAAACTTGGTCAGAAGATAATCTAGGTCTAAGTGAATATCCCTGAATTTTGTTACAATTTTTAATTGAATATATTTAGTACTTTCTTCACTAGTTTCAAAAAGGGCTTTGGTGGTATAAAATTATTTATAGATGTTATATCTGTTGAAAAATCATGAGACTTAGGTGCTGATGATTTTAGGCCAAAATATACTTATAAGAATTTATTCATAATTTTTAGAGGGTTATTTATAGTACTTCCTTTACAAGTTCATAATATTGAGGTTTTTGATAATTATTTTATTTAGAGAATAATACTTGCTAAAAAATTATGAAACTTGGCCAATGCTACTTTTAAGGTTGTATCTACATAGCATAATTAATTTATAATTTTTGGATGGATATTTTCTATACTTGATTCATAAACAATGGAAGATAGTAAATATTGCTAAAATAGTTTTAGTGCCCTTTGGTGATAGAAAAATTGTGACACTTTGGATTTACCATATTGAGATAATTTAATATTTATCATAATTTTGGTAGGCATCTTGCATGAGTACTTAGGGTAGTTCATGTCCAAACTGGTAGCCTTTGGAAGCTTTAAGGAAATTAATTAAATGCCAGATAAATTAGGAAAATTATAATTTCCTGGATTTAGTCTATTTGTGTCATTATAAGTCTCCAGTAAATAAGGTAGACCATTTGGATGAGTATTTGGATTATCGCATGTCCGGCCTGACATATAGCCTATGATGGTCTGTATTTGGCAAGATGGGTAAATTGCAATAAGATACGATGAGACATGGTGTAGGAGTTAGTCATTTCGGATAGATGTGTATGAGTTCACCAAAGAAGGATAGGAAGAGTGGTGAGGAATTGGTTTGGCTAGGGTTTAGAGGCGCTCGGGTTTGACGAAAGATCGTCTTCCCCGAGGTGAGGTAGAGTCAAATCACCCTAGTATTAGTCTATTGTAATATGAGAAGGTAATGGGTAATGGAATCAACCAACAATAATAATAAGTACCTTGCGAAAGGGAACGCTGGGCGTAATCCCAACATAGTTCCTAGTGCCCCTTGAGAGCCCTTCACAGGGAATACTGGGGGCAGTCCTGGGTTAACGTAAACTGTATTAACAAGCTGAAAAGAGTAACTTAGTAATTAGGGTTGCACATTTCACGAACACAGATAGCACAGGAAGATAGTTGGTAGCTTCGGCTTGGATGTTTAAGAGACGGACGTTTTGGTCCGGGGAGCTTCGGCTCGATTGTTTGAGACGGACATTTTGGTCCGGGGAGCTTCGGCTCGGTTTTGAATACGATAAATTACATGTGCATGAAAGGAAAGAAAATTAAGGTAGTGGGTCTTCGGTATTGGAGGGTCGATGCACCGACGCCAATACGCTGACTCGGCAAGTGTGGTTAGCACTTTGCCAACAGAAGTCCGGTGCGGCAGCCGGCAAGAGTACGCAGTAGTCCGCTTCATGCACCAAGCGTTGAGGCATACGATAGATCTGACCGGTAGTGCTTTACTGGTTTAGAGGTGGGCGAGGCCCAACCCACCGCTTCTGTCAGCCACTACGGAGGTATCCTGGGAGGTTACGGCTCCAGAAAGGGGGAACTAAAGGGCTGTGTGCATAGAGTCGGGTGTGTGTGTTGCACTTGCATGTTCCATCTGTAACTGAAATATATAGTACCTAAACACCTAGAGGGGGGGTGAATAGGTGACCTAATTCTTTTTTAAACTTTAATGGCAGCAATCAATTATAACACAGAATCTACTCTACTTTTGCAATCACACAGCATACACAGCAAAGCACAGCACAGCAGACACAGAGTTTTATAGTGGTTCCCCAAGCTTTGGGTACATCCACTTTCCCCCTTCGCCTATCTAGCAGTGTACTAGATTCGGCCAAACTTCTCCACTATCTCAGAACCTAAACTGGTTCCTACACCTCAGGCTCAAGGCCCTACAACTCAGCTTTTCCACAAAGCCTACACTCAGCCACAAAGGCCTACACTCAGCCAACAAGGCCTACACTCAGCCACCAAGGCCTACACTCAGAGATTTCAATCTCCTACACTCAGGCTCTCAAGCCCTACCCTCAGCCTTTATAATTACAGGCTTACAAAACACTCAGATCCAAAGGATCCTACAAGATAAAAATGAATTTATAATTGATAACTCAGCAACTCAGAAACAAGAGAGGGGAGTTGTGAGTTTCTTGATGAGTTCTTGGAAGAACTCAGCTGGATTCAATCTGACTTAGCTTTCTTCAAAGCTTCATAAAAATAGAACTCAATAAGATTGACTCCTTCTGCAGTTGATCCTTGACTTCTGCTTCTTAAGATCCAAAATGAATCTGAATCCTTCTTCTCAGCCTAGTTCCAACGGCTGATTTCTTGGATGGAGCCCTCTCTCTCCAACTTCTTAGATCTGCACTTGGACAGCTAGATCTTCTTGATTTGATCCTTGATCAATAACTTGAACAACTCTGTGAACCACTTTTTGAATTGCTTCAACAACCTCAACAATAGTTTCTGTAGACTGTATGAGCCTATTTATAGGCCTTTTTCATGGTAACCGGCTGGTCCGGTTCATAACTGTCTTCTGACATCTCTGACAGGTGCTGTAGACCGGCTGGAACGGCAGTTGTCAAGTCATCCAGTCAGTTCTTGAAAGTTCTCTAATTGTTTGAAAGTGTCGAGACTTTCTGTCTTTAAGTGTCGACACTTATAGACCAAGTGTCGACACAAGTTGTGTAAGTGTCGACACAAGTCTACAAGGTGTCGACACAACTCCTTCTGTTGTAGATTCTATGTCTCGACACAGTTTCTTCTGCATGTGTCGACACTGAAATTGAGTGTCGACACAAGTACTTGATCTTTTATCTTTTGCTGAATTCTTCTAAGTGTCGACACATCTCCTTTGTGTCGACACATCTTCATGTGTTGAATCTGTCAAGTGTCGACACTACTTCTTGGTGTCGACACATAGTCTTCAATGTTGATACTTGATGAGTGTCGACACATAGTCTTCAATGTTGATACTTGATGAGTGTCGACACAGCTCCTCGTGTCGACACTTGATTCTTTTGTTAAGACTTCAGCTGAGTGTCGACACATTCCCTTAGTGTCGACACTTGTACTTGGAATATTTTGTTGATCTTTCTGTTCTTTGCTAAGTGTCGACACAGCTCCATGTGTCGACACGTTCTTCAAGTGTTGAGTCTTCAGCTGAGTGTCGACACATTGTTCTTGGTGTCGACACTTACTTCAAGTGTTGACTCTTCTATTGAGTGTCGACACATTGTTCTGGGTGTCGACACATATACTTAGTCTCTGCTGACTTTTGCTGAGTGTCGACACAGCTCCAAGTGTCGACACTTTCTGGTGTAGACACAGTTCTTCTAGTTGTCGACACTGTTGTTAAGTGTCGACACTGCTTTACTGTACTTTCTTCATTGAGTGTCGACACAGGTCCTTGTGTCGACACTTTTTGTCTGGTGTCGACTCTGCATCCTAGGTGTCGACACAATGACTCCAAGTGTCGACACTGCTTGTCTGGGTGTCGACACAAGTCTTCATAAGTGTCGACACTTTCCCTCTGGGTGTCGACACATGGACTTAGAAATTTTTGCTTCAGTCCTGCAAATACTTAACCTGCACAAGTAACTCAAAAACACATCAAATACATTTTGATGTATATCATTGAGTTGGGTGAGGCTTCTTCAAATCAGGTACATTTAAACCAATGTACCAAACAATCTCCCCCTATTTGGAGAAGTCATAACCCTTAGTTAATGATATACACCATTCATAATTAAAATTACACAATGATGTAAGGCAGGATAATATACAGCAGGGTAAACATAAACATGTATCAATTTCACATGTATACAAATTCATCATCACAGAACAAATATGAAATAGACATAGACATTATCACAGAACAAACATGAAATAGATTAATCATATATTGTTCTAATATCTGTCTTATACAGTTTCAGAAGTTCACAAAAATGTTTTACATCAAAAAGATTACACAGTAAACTTTAAGAAAATTCTAATTCTATTTCAGTTCAGGTTCCTTGATAACTATTCCTTTGCCAGCATGAACTTTAGCTTGGACAAGAGCATCAGCAGCTTCAGCATCAGTAGGCTTCTTGCCTTTCAGATCTTTCTTCTTAAGCTCTTCTGTTTTGATCTTTTGTCTTTCAAAATAATGGTATGGCTTAGGAAAGTACTTGCTAGGCTCCTGGGCAGTAGGAGGTAGCTTTCCCATCTTTGCCTTCCTTCTGTATTGGACAATTGCCTCCTGTCTAAATTCATGTTTTCTCCATTCAGCTTCAGAGAACCATTTGTTCCTGTCATGAATGTTGTCTTTGGCAGCTTTACAGGCAGTTAATATAATGTTTCTAGAGGTAGGGCTCCATTGCTCAAAATCTGGTCTCTGTTCAGCTTGTTCCCTAAACCTCTTCTTAGACAATCTTGTCTCTTCTTCTTTTTGCAATGCCTATTGCATGGCTTCAGATATAGGCTGAACAACCTTTTCAATAATAACATTGTCCTTGCCCCCATGTGGGCTGTACATGGTCTGTACATCAGCATGCACCATTTCAAAATCTGGAGGAGGATAAATGACTTGAGCTACTTCTGGTTGCTCACCTCCAAGATAGGCAGGGTTAATTCCAGATTCAGCAATATCATTGTCATTACACAGAGGAGGATATCCAAGAGTTGCTCTGATAGAATTTGATATCCACTTAGCATGGTCAGAGCTTGCCTTGACTAACACTCTCTCCCCCTTTATGACTTCTCTAGCCATGTGATCTCTGACATTATCCTTCTGAAATCTAATTTGATTATCCAAGTATCTGACACCATCTTTAAAGAAAGGTTTGAGCTTTTGAAGTTGTTCAGATATGGCCTTCTGGGAGGCTTGGATAGCAGTCTTAACAGCAGAGAGTTCTTCTTGGAATACTTTATCAAATTCAGCTTTAACAGCAGCAGTAGAGGTAGAAGGTCCAGCAGCCTGGTTCTTTAATTCTGTGACAATAGCATTATGGGAAGCAGTAAGATTGTCATTCATCCTTAGCTGATTTTCAAGAACATACCCTTGCTTTAATGCTATGTCATCCATTTGTGCTTTTATCTTCTCTTGGTGTGTTGCCAAGTACACCACTACATTTCCACCCTTGTGGAAACAGTTTGTCATCTCTTTCTTGTTAAGGTTCATTTCAAACCTTATAGACTTGATATCTTGGGCCAGATCAAATTGCAATGATTTCTGCCCTTCATCCACATACTTCTCAATTGCTTTTCTATGTTCATCCAGTTTAATCTGCATTGCCACCAGTAAAGCACTATAATCTATTGATGGGGCTTGCTGAACTATAGGCTGTGGTGCAATAGATTGTAGAGCCTTCTTATAACTTTGGCTTCTTCTCTTGAATACATAAAGTTTCTTTTGCTTAGCCCTTGTAGCCTCCTCATCTTCAGATGCTGAGGAGCTGGCTATATCAACCCTCTCCTTAGGGCTTGGAGGCCTCTCAGTTTGCACAGCTGGTGCATTCTCAGGTTCTTGCCTCACAGGCTCTTCCAGAATGTGCATTTGCTCCCCCTCAACAGCAGCATTATCTCTTTCAGCAGCAGCCTTGTCCATGTCAAAATCTGCTTGATCCAGATTTAGGAATAAATCTTCCATGGTGTATTCTTGTGGAGACTGAGCAGGAGAAATTCTTGGCTCTTCAACCACTGGATCAGGAACCACTTCTAGTACAACAGATGTGTCTTTTATAACAGTATCTGGAACTTAACTATACAGCTGAGTTTGCTGATGATCATCAGACAAATCAGTATCTTCCATAGAAAAATCTAAAGTGTTTAGTTCAGTGATTACCTCTAGTATAATGGTGGTTGCTTGTTCACTTTCCAGTATAGTGGGTTCAGTTACAACTGGAAGCTCCCACTGGCTTTGATCCTTGTGGATGGGGCAAGCTAGAGGTAGCTCCCCCTGGATCTCAGCATCATCTTGAGGAGCAGGAGATTTCACTGCAGGCTCTTCCACATTCTCATCAGGTGTGAAGACAACCTGTTCTTCACTTTCAGAGCTGCTAGTGGACTTTTGTGCCACTGGAACTGTCTTCCTTTTCTTCTTGGGAGGAATTTCTTTCTCAACAACTATCTTCTCAGGGGTTGGCATCTCTTTAGACAATACCCTGTCCCATCTTGAGAACAACCTCATGTCCATTTTCCTCATGTGATTAATTTTACTTCCAGCAGCTTGTTGTATTACCTCTGGTATGGTACCAGCAAGATAAAGACTTATGATTTTGCCCAGGTTGGGCTTCTTTAGACTTTCCTTGATTTTCTCAAATACTATAACAGACCAATCAGTTTTTAAAGTGAAGATAATCCTGGTCATTATATTGAACATAGAGGCAGACACTCTGTCATGCCCTCCTGGCTTGCTGAGGATGACCTTTCCAACAATTTCAGAAAGAAACTTTCCTTGATTGTTCATTCCTTTTCTGTTAAAAACAGAACCAATCTTCATTGTAAAATCTAGTCCACACCAGGTTAGAGCTTCCCTGGTCTTTGATGCAGTAACTTCATCTTCATCTTTAGTTCTTGGAAGCTATAGAATCTTCCTCAGACTTTTTGGTGAGACCTTGATCTTCTCACCATGAACCCTGGATTTGAGTTTGAATCCAGTTTCATCTATCTTGGCTCCATTGAGGAATTCAAGTACCTCTTTCTTTCATATCTTAGTAGGTTCAGAAACTAGATATTCTAACCCGGAATCTGCTACTAGGGTTATCACGTGCTTGATTTCTTGATCGGCATCCTCAAAAGCGCCGCGCACCAGCTCGTATCCCTCGTTGACATTCTCCTCAAGCTTAGGCTCCATTAGGGTTTGTAGAATTTGTCTTGAGAAAAGAGAGGTGTCGACACAGAAGTTTGGTCTCGAAACTTTGAAAGCGTGTCGACAAACTAAGACAAAACCCTATTTATACCTTTCTAATTTTGAAGATGAACAGGCGGGACAGTAAACTTAAAATGTGTCGACACTGGCAATAAGTGTCGACACTGACTTATAATGTCTCGACACATATGTGTCGACACAAGTTTAGTCAACAGATTTTATGTGTCGACACTTGGTTATGTGTCGACACAACATAACTCGACACATTGTCGAGACTTTACTTAGAAAATTCTGAGTAAATACTAAGTGTCGACACCACTATTCTGTGTCGACAGAGACTTGTCTATGTGTCGACACCTTTTTACTTAGCCAATTTCAATTCTGTAAACTTACTCTAAGTTTATCATTCCTAGTTCAATTTTAAATCTATTGAACTTAGCTTCTTCTAGGGGCTTAGTATACATATCAGCTATTTGATTATCAGTTTTAACATATTCTAATAAAATATCTTCTCTTTCGACATGCTCCCTAAGAAAATGATATTTAATTTCAATATGTTTTGTTCTACTATGGGATACAGGATTATTAGCTATTGAAATAGCACTTGTAGAATCACAGAAGAGTGGAGTTCTACTTACCTGAAATCCATAGTCCTCTAGCTGATGCTGTATCCACAGAAGTTGAGCACAGCAACTTCCTGCAGCCACATACTCTGACTCTGCAGTGGAGATAGCCACACTGGTTTGCTTTTTGCTACTCCATGAAATTAGTCTCCCACCTAGGAATTGACGGGTTCCAGTAGTGCTTTTTCTATCTTCTTTGCATCCTGCAAAGTCTGCATCTGAATAACCTGTTAGTTCAAAATCTCCATTCCTAGGGTACTAGAGGCCTAGATAGGGAGTGCCCTTTAGATATCTCAATATTCTTTTGACTGCTGTCAAATGAGACTCTTTAGGGCAGGCTTGATACCTTGCACAGACACATGTAGCATACATGATATCTGGTCTACTAGCAGTTAAGTATAATAGGGAGCCAGCTATCCCTCTATACAAGGTTTCATCTACAGGTTTCCCTGCATCATCCTTGCTAAGAGACATACTTGACCCCATAGGAGTCTTCATGGTACTGGATGAATCCATACCATACTTCCTTATGAGTTCTTGGGTGAACTTGGACTGACATATGGATAAACCACTCTCAGTCTGTTTAACTTGGAGACCCAAGAAAAACTTCAGCTCTCCCATACTACTCATCTCAAATTGACCTTGCATCAGTTTTGCAAACTTTTTGCAAAGGCTGCTTTCAGTAGACTCAAATATAATGTCATCTACATATATTTGGACTAGTATAACTTTGCCTCTAGATTCCCTAAGGAATAGAGTCTTATCTATTTTCCCCCTTGAGAACTTGTTCTCAATGAGGAAACTAGATAGAGTTTCATACCAAGCCCTAGGGGCTTGCTTTAACCCATATAAAGCTTTCCTAAGTCTATAGACATGATGAGGTAAAGTTGGATCAACAAAACCTGAAGGCTGTTCCACATATACTTCTTCCTTAAGATTACCATTCAGAAATGCTGACTTGACATCCATTTGGTAAACCTTGAATCCTTGATAGGTTGCATAGGCTAAGAACATCCTTATGGCTTCCAGTCTGGCTACTGGAGCAAAGGTTTGATCAAAGTCAATACCTTCTTCTTGCATATATCCTTTAGCAACCAATCTTGCTTTATTCTTAATGATGACCCCTTGTTCATCCATATTATTCCTGTAGATCCACTTGGTTCCTATTATATTGTGGTCTTTAGGTTTAGAAACAAGTTCCCAGACCTTGCACCTCTTGAACTGATTAAGCTCTTCTTGCATTACTTCAGTCCATTGTGGATCTAGTATTGCTTCTTCAAACTTCTTAGGTTCAACTTGAGATAGAAAACTGGAGTAGATTGCTGCATTCTGATGTCTGCTCCTTGTTTGTACCCCTTGTCTTGGATCTCCAATAATCTGCTCTACTGGATGATCTCTAAGATGCCTGTTGGCTGGAGGCATCCTAACTTCTGGTTGAACCTCTTCAGCATCTCATCATGCTGTACTCCTTGTACTTCTTCTGTAATTGGTACATGTAGTTCTCCCCCTGGACAACAGCCACTGACTTCTACCTGCTGTCTTGCAGCAGGTATTTCTTCTATAGTAAGCTTGTCCATCTTCTTTGTTAAACCTGTGGGGCTGTATACACTACTAGACAACTCATTGTTAATAAGTTTAGTCTCATCAAAAACTACATGCACAGATTCTTCTACAACTTGTGTAGTCAAGTTGTAGACTCTATAAGCCTTACTGTTATTGTTGTACCCAACAAAAATTCCCTCTTGGGACTTGGCAGCAAACTTAGTCAAGTAAGACTTCCCATTGTTAAGTATGAAGCATTTGCAACCAAAGATCCAGAAATAGGATAGGTTTGGTTTCCTGCCTTTCACAACTTCATAGGGGGTCTTGTTGAGCCCTTTAGTGATGGTAGCCCTATTTATAACATGGCATGCAGTATTAACTGCTTCAGCCCAGAAATACTCTGGCAGTGATGTATCACTTAATAGGGTCCTACCAGCCTCTATCAAGGTTCTATTCTTCCTCTCAGCAATGCCATTTTGCTGAGGTGTTCTAGGTGAAGAGAATTCTTGAAATATCCCAAATTCTTCACATAGTTTTGTCATGCTTTCAGACTGAAATTCAGTACCATGGTCACTTCTAATCTTGACCACTGTACTATTTAGTTCATTCTGAATTTGCTTGACAAAGCTATGAAAGACACTAGGTGTTTCAGATTTCTGTCTTAAGAAGAATACCCAGGAAAACCTTGAGTAGTCATCTACAACTACAAGGGTATAGACCTTCCTACCTAAGCTGTGAACTGGCATTGGACCAAAGAGATCCAAGTGCAAGAGGTATAAACACCTCACAGCATCTTTGTTTTCTATGCTTCTAAAGGTGGATTTAGTCTGCTTGCCCTTTTGACAAGCTGAGCAAATACCATCTTTAACACACTTAACTTGAGGACCATTCCTCACTAACTCTTTGCTAAAGAGTTTGCTAATAGTCTTGTAGTTAAGATGAGCTAGCCTCTTGTGCCATTTGACACAATGAGAGACTGTCTCATCAGCTACAAGACACACTGGAGAACCATTGTTCTCAACCATAATGTCTAAGCAATAGACATTTCTTTTCCTATAACCAGTCAAAATGATCTCTTGATCAGTTGACCTCTTGATATTACAACCATTTTTAACAAATGAGATGGCATACCCTACATCACTTAATTGACTTATACTTATTAGGTTGTGTTTCAACCCTTTAACATAAGTCACTTGAGTAATGGTAATCAAGTTATTAGAAATGTTACCAAATCCTTTGATGATTCCTTTTTCAGAACCACCAAAGGTGACTTTTGGACCATCTTTTATTGGAATGTAGTCCCTTAATAATCCTCTAGTTCCAGTCATATGTCTGGAACATCCACTGTCCAAGTACCATGTTGGGGTATGGCCACTTGGACTCACCTGCAAAACAGATTAATGAACCTTAGAACCCAAAGAATTCTTGGGTCCTTGGTACTTGTTAGTTTGCAATCTGACAAAGCTACCTACTGGCTTTCCAACAGGTAGTTTGGTACTCACTTTGGCACTAGCATTATGCCAACAGTCCACTGCAAAATGGCCAACTTTGCCACAACACCAACATTCAAACTTATTGTACATTTGCTTAGGTACTGTCTTTGCTGTCTTATCTACAGCAGACTTGTTGATTGTTGGGGCTTTGCCCTTGGACTTGGACTTGGACTGCTTAGTCCTTGCAGGTTTAATAAAACCCAGTCCAGCCTTACCCTTGTGATGAACAAATTCATCAATTATGGGTAACACTGACTTAGGTTTAGAAAACCTAGCAACAAGCTCTCTCTCCTTCTGAAGATTTATCTCCAGACTCTTGATTTGATCATTCTTAAAGGTGATAGTCCCCATCTGAATCACTGTAATGTGTTTCAGCCTGGCTATCTCATTAAGCTTTTGATCAAATAACATCTCAGAATCTGTTGCAGCAGCTTTAAGATCAGCAATTTCCTTTGCCTGACTTTTGGCTAGGGACTTGCTTTTCTTGTAAGCTTGCAACAGTACTTTATATTCATCTATAAGCTGATGAATATCTTCCTCAGACTCAGATACACTCTCATCACTAGATGATGATGAATCTGATTCTGTACTAGAACAAGAAACTGAACTTAAAGTTGAACTTTGTACCTTACTGGGTCCTGGCTGCTCCAGGATTTTGTCATGCTCTGTCAAAGCCATTAGCCCTTGGCATTGACTGTCTTCTTGTTCATAAATAGACTCCATTATCTGCATGAATTCTTCTTCTTCAGCAAACAGCCCTATGTATGCCTCAGCATCAGACTCAGTTTCTGAAGAAGAGATATCTGATAAAGTCTTCTCTTTCTTGGCAACAAAAGACTTCTCTTTCTTGCCTTTGAAATGAGTCTTCTTCTTGTCACTAGACTCCTTTCTCTTTTCAGGACAATCTGCAACAACATGGCCTTGTCTATTGCAGCAATAGCACACTATTTTAGAAACAGTTGCCTTGCTAGATTTAGTCCTCTTCCTGTCCTTATTTGAGGCCTTTTTATCCTGATAAAAATCTTCTTTTCCTTTTGAAGTAGAAGGCCTTGACCTCCACTATTTCTTCTTCAAGAATTTCTGAAAATGTCTAGTGAAGGCAGCAAAGTCTTCATCACTTTCACTGCTTTCAGATTTTGTGCTGACTGACTCATCTGACTCTGATTCAACTACCTTTGGAGGTGGAGTTGATGATTTATTCCTGCACTTTCTGGAGGCTTCTGTCTTGAAAGTTACTGTTCTTTCCTTGTCTTCAGTTCTTGTTGATTTCTCCTCCTCTTTCCTCACTGTCAACTGCATTTCATAAGACAATAACTTGCCAAACAGTGTAGGTGGAGGAATTTCTCCCAACTTAGCCATTTCTCTAATGGCACAAATCTTTGTGTCCCAATCTTTAGTTAGGGACCTTAGGAACTTGTCATTTAGTTCATAATTGCTGAACTCTCTTCCATAAGACATGAGTTCATTCACTATTCTGTAGAACTTCTTATAGCACTCAGTTATGCTATCACCCTTTCCTTGTCTAAAACTTTCATACTCCTGATTTAGCAAGGATTTTCTATCTTGTATAATTTCTTCAGAACCTTCCATATACACAATAAGAGTGTCCCACATCTCTTTGGCTGTCTTATAGTGTATTAGATTCTGAAAAGTTGCATCATCTATGACACTCACTATAATGTTTTGTGCCCTTTTGTCCATGGTGGCTAGGACAATCTCATCCTTAGTCATTTCAGAGAAATCCTTTGGGGTTCTCTGATTTGCATCTAGAACTGATATCTTCATGGGCACATAAGGCCCTTCCTTTACTGTGATGTATATCCTAGGGTCTGAGGCTTCCATAAACAGCCTTACCCTTTCCTTCCAGATCCCAAATATCTCTTTCCTGCATAGAGGTAATTTCATGGAACCCAATTCCTTGTGATTCTCAGAGGAACCCATGGTTCTTGATTTTCTTGAATCTGTAATTTGTCTTACACTGAATCTGCCAATCAGGATCTCCTTAGACTGTTAGTCCTTTTTAAGGAACCTGGCTCTGATGCCACTTGAAAGATATAGTACCTAAACACCTAGAGGGGGGTGAATAGGTGACCTAATTCTTTTTTAAACTTTAATGGCAGCAATCAGTTATAACACAGAATCTACTCTACTTTTGCAATCACACAGCATACACAGCAAAGCACAGCACAGCAGACACAGAGTTTTATAGTGGTTCCCCAAGCTTTGGGTACATCCACATTCCCCCTTCGCCTATCTAGCAGTGTACTAGATTCGGCCAAACTTCTCCACTATCTCAGAACCCAAACTGGTTCCTACACCTCAGGCTCAAGGCCCTACAACTCAGCTTTTCCATAAAGCCTACACTCAGTCACAAAGGCCTACACTCAGCCAACAAGGCCTACACTCAGCCACCAAGTCCTACACTCAGAGATTTCAATCTCCTACACTCAGGCTCTCAAGACCTACCCTCAGCCTTTATAATTACAGGCTTATAAAACACTCAGATCCAAAGGATCCTACAAGATAAAAATGAATTTATAATTGATAACTCAGCAACTCAGAAACAAGAGAGGGGAGTTGTGAGTTTCTTGATGAGTTCTTGGAAGAACTCAGCTGGATTCAATCTGACTTAGCTTTCTTCAAAGCTTCTTGAAAATAGAACTCAATAAGATTGACTCCTTCTGCAGTTGATCCTTGACTTCTGCTTCTTAAGATCCATAATGAATCTGAATCCTTCTTCTCAGCCTAGTTCCAATGGCTGATTTCTTGGATGGAGCCCTCTCTCTCCAACTTCTTAGATCTGCACTTGGACATCTAGATCTTCTTGATTTGATCCTTGATCAATAACTTGTACAACTCTGTGAACCACTTTTTGAATTGCTTCAACAACCTCAACAACAGTTTATGTAGACTGTATGAGCCTATTTATAGGCCTTCTTCATGGTAACTGGCTGGTCCGGTTCATAACTGTCTTCTGACATCTCTGACAGGTGCTGTAGATCGGCTGGAACGGCAGCTGTCAAGTCATCCAGTCAGTTCTTGAAAGTTCTCTAACTGTCTGAAAGTGTCGAGACTTTCTGTCTTTAAGTGTCGACACTTATAGACCAAGTGTCGACACAAGTTGTGTAAGTGTCGACACAAGTCTACAAGGTATCGACACAACTCCTTGTGTTGTAGATTCTATGTCTCGACACAGTTTCTTCTTCATGTGTCGACACTGAAATTGAGTGTCGACACAAGTACTTGATCTTTTATCTTTTGCTGAATTCTTCTAAGTGTCGACACATCTCCTTTGTGTCGACACATCTTCATGTGTTGAATCTGTCAAGTGTCGACACTACTTCTTGGTGTCGACATATAGTCTTCAATGTTGATACTTGATGAGTGTCGACACAGCTCCTTGTGTCGACACTTGATTCTTCTGTTAAGACTTCAGCTGAGTGTCGACACATTCCCTTAGTGTCGACACTTATACTTGGAATATTTTGTTGATCTTTCTGTTCTTTGCTAAGTGTCGACACAGCTCCATGTGTCGACACGTTCTTCAAGTGTTGAGTCTTCAGCTGAGTGTCGACACATTGTTCTTGGTGTCGACACTTACTTCAAGTGTTGACTCTTTTATTGAGTGTCGATACATTGTTCTGGGTGTCGACACATATACTTAGTCTCTGCTGACTTTTGCTGAGAGTCGACACAGCTCCAAGTGTCGACACTTTCTGGTGTAGACACAGTTCTTCTAGGTGTCGACACTGCTGTTAAGTGTCGACACTGCTTTACTGTACTTTCTTCATTGAGTGTCGACACAGCTCCTTGTGTCGACACTTTCTGTCTGGTGTCGACTCTGCATCCCAGGTGTCGACACAATGACTCCAAGTGTCGACACTGCTTGTCTGGGTGTCGACACAAGTCTTCTTAAGTGTCGACACTTTCCCTCTGGGTGTCGACACATGGACTTAGAAATTTTTGCTTCAGTCCTGCAAATACTTAACCTGCACAAGTAACTCAAAAACACATCAAATACATTTTGATGTATATCATTGAGTTGGGTGAGGCTTCTTCAAATCAGGTACATTTAAACCAATGTACCCAACAGTAACGCCCCCACCTGTCACATGACATATAACGGTGGGTCCGGCCGGGGCCCCACGCCATATATCACAGACAAGCGAAGGAATTACGTGTGGAAATCAAAATCTATGCGTATCCTTAACTCATTCATTCTAGCGCAGCCATTTTATGTTAGCATGAACTCAAACCCGAATGTCCACCAATACATAAATATCACATTTATATATCTAACAACACCAGGAATGTATACAACCCACACACCCTGGCCTTATGGCCTTACAGGTTCCTCTTTTACACATCAATAATTTCGTACATCGGCACGCAGGCCGGCCACACATGAAATCCAAACACAACTCTTCGCATGGCCTTCAAGGGCCTATAGCAGCATGCTAGCCATTCCACTTATTCATTTCAAGCCGCAACACATGCAATTAAATATCTAAGCCAACACAGAAAACAAAGTAACGGTCAGCATTTGGCTGACCCATTATAACGACCATACCCCCTACCCGGGGTAGTGGTTCCTTCCCTGTATACAGTGCCATCAGCTATCATCAAGCATCATCAAACACCATGTGTATATCATTTTCTTTATCCCGCTAGCAAACACATTACATCACAAACGCTGGAATCCACCAGACGCATTGTGCACTCAGGGAACCTTCTTGGCGTACCGGAATCCACCAGTCATACACTGCCGATCAGAGGTTTTAACTTGTTGGTTGACCGGACCTAGTCCACCAGTCTCGCAAGCTGGCGACATCCCGCCCAAACCAATCAGAGGTACAACCTCACAGTATCCATAAACAACCAGAGTAGATCTACCCACACCATGTGGTGTGGCAAGCCGGGTTTATCCAAGCTCCCCAAGCATTACCACCCATCGAACCCCCTCCTATTCCGATCGACCCACCCATATGGTGCAGTAAGCCGGGTTTAACTCGGCTTCCCAGGCATTGCCACCAATTGATCCCTACCTAACTAGATCAACCCACCCTAGTGGTGTAACAGGCCGGGTTTATCTCGAGCTCCCCAGGCGTGGTACCAATTGATCATTTCATAACCAGGAGCTTCACCAAAGCCTCCTCATATTCAGCATCACATCCATACATTCATCACAACAGAAATCCATTTTCATCTCATCAAATCCACAGAGTCTTCTCCGGTTTACCCATGAACATCACCAATCCAGACTACCGGTCCAGATGGGCTTCACACAACATGCCTATGCCGTACTCCATACTTTTGGCTCTAGATGCAGACTCAACAAAGGAATCACTTCCGCAAATCCACCTCTTGGTGGAGGATTCCAAGCACATGCATAAAGAAAGGACTTCGATGTCCAAGAAGGAGATCGTTACCCTTGAAGATCGCTTCGGCGCCATGAAGTAGCCGGATGGAAATCACCGCCTCGGCTCTGTCTTCACAAATTCGCTCTCGGATCTTCGCTCCGCACTCCGCAGCTCCTCCAGTAGCTGGTAGTCTCCTCCCTTCTCTCTTTCCCTTAGGCCTTTCTTCCTCCCTTTCTTGGAATAAAATGAAGAAGAAGAAGAAGAGAAAGAAAGGGGTATATCCCTTTTTTTCTCGGCCTTCACAATACCTGGACAGAGCCCAACCACTGGATCCGGGAAGAGGGAAACAAACGGCTCAGATTTGGCCAGAAAAGCTTGAACAAGGCCTGACATGCCCTGTGACACGCCCATGTCACAGGCCGTGTCCCTCTAAGCGGCAGTCAACCGACTCAATCCAGCCAATACACGGTCGTGTGACACGCCTGTGTCACGTACCGTGTCCACGACACACCCTCAGACCCGCCCGTGTTTGAGGTCGTGTGCATCAGGCTGCACACCCGCAGAACTACCCGAGACTCACACGGCCCTGGCACACGCCTGTGTTCCAGGCCGTGTGCACCTGGACACACCCGTGTCCCGCAAACACACCCTAGCGCAAGACGTCGAGCTGAGTTTGAAGACCACTGACATGCCTTGTGACACGCCCGTGTCACAGGCCGTGTCCTCACTCGACACTCGACGATCGTCGAGCAAAATTCGTCGACCTCATGACTCGACACAATCCAGGCCTGACACGCCCTGGTACACGCCCGTGTCCCAGGTCGTGTCACCCATGCCTGAACCCAAATTGGCCCAAAATGACCTGATTGACTTCGGGGTGTTACAATCCTCCCCTCCTTCAAATAATTTCGTCCTCGAAATTTGTCACACTCCAATTAGCCACAACATCGCAAACTCTTACACCCTAAGCCTCCGCACAAACGAACAAACATACAACACAAACAAACATCCCTAACTTCCACTTGTGCACATTCAGCCACATAAGACATCAAAACAAAACAGCATGATCTATTTATCTCCTCACAATCACAAGTGCACCAAACGTTGATAGATCTATATACAACAGCTTTCATTCATCACACCGATATATAAGCATAGTTTACATACACAGCCATGGACGATCCATCAAGTTCAGATTCAGTTCTAGCAGCGAAGTGATTCACATCACGCTTCACTTCCGCTCAGCCTCCCGATTTTGCAAGTCGCGATTAAGAGACAAATTAAACACCCGAGGCTGAATTTCTCCAACTGAGCTTTGCGGCTCTTGCACTTCCATCGCATGCAATCGAGGTTGCGTCCGGGGTGCAGATGATTCGGCCACTGCTTTACCCTTTTCTTCATATGACGCACCTGTCTTTTTCTCACTCCCTGGAGGGGCATTCCAACAGAATTTTGTTATATGTCCTTGCTGCCCACATTTATAGCATATACGTGTATCAACACGTCCTGGCCCATAAGTAGCCCCCGAAGAAACAGTCAACGGAGCTGATTCCGTAGGCCTAAATCTTTTCTTCTCTCGTCTTCGAAACTCTGATTGATCCAATTGCGGCACTTTAAACTCTGGCTTTTCCGCTGCCAGTCTCTTCGCTTCTTTTACCCGCTTCATATCCTTCTCCAATGCACGAGCTGTGTCGACCAACGCTTGGAAGTCTTGGCTCACCGAACTCAGAAGTGCCAACCTCAATTCATCCTGTAATCCTTCATAAAACCGATTTGTCTTTCATGCTTCCTCCGCGAAGGTAGATCCCGCATATCTCCCCAATCTTGTAAACTCATGCAGGTAGGTATCAATATCTCGCTCACCCTGCACCAGACGTAGAAACTCATTTTCCATCGCAATCTGTTACGACACTGGCACATACTTGGCTAAAAATATTCGGGAGAATTCATCAATGGAAACTTCCGTTAAACCTCGACCTGCCAAGTGACGCACTTCAATTTCATCCCACCATAATCTCGCGTCGCCTTCCAACAGAAAAGTGGCCAACGTCACTTTCTGCTCCTCTACCGTCCGGATTGCAGTTAAGATCCTTTTTACCCTTGCCAACCACTCTTCTGCCTGCGTTGGGGAAAGCGCTCCACCAAACGTCGGTGGATGAAAGTGCATAAAACGTGTCAATGACTCGTCACTTGCTTGCGCCTCCACCACCACTGCAGCATGCTCTTTCCTTGCACCAGGCCTTGCCTGTCCAGTAGGTTGTACTTGTAACACTGCAAGCACTGTCTCCGTCACCACCCGTATGGCTTCTACCGAGCGAGGCATAGGCGCTTCCACGGGTGCTGCACTCTCATCAGACCGCTGGGGCTCAGACGGCCCAGCTCCATCCCTCGCCACCTATCAATGTACAGAACACCATTAATACTTCAAATCATAACGGTACTGCTACATTGACTACACACTTACGCACATCATGTGCATGACATACATTCCTAGTGGACATTCATGAGTTCAATTATGTTCTCTCCTCCCAAACAATCTCAACCTCCCTCTGATACCACTTTGTAACGCCCCCACCTATCACATGACATATAACGGTGGGTCCGGCCGGGGCCCCACGCCATATATCACAGACAAGCGAAGGAATTACGTGTGGAAATCAAAATCTATGCGTATCCTTAACTCATTCATTCTAGCGCAGCCATTTTATGTTAGCATGAACTCAAACCCGAATGTCCACCAATACATAAATATCACATTTATATATCTAACAACACCAGGAATGTATACAACTCACACACCCTGGCCTTATGGACTTACAGGTTCCTCTTTTACACATCAATAATTTCGTACATCGACACGCAGGCCGGCCACACATGAAATCCAAACACAACTCTTCGCATGGCCTTCAAGGGCCTATAGCAGCACGCTAGCCATTCCACTTATTCATTTCAAGCCGCAACACCTGCAATTAAATATCCAAGCCAACACAGAAAACAAAGTAACGGTCAGCATTTGGCTGACCCATTATAACGACCCTACCCCCTACCCGGGGTAGTGGTTCCTTCCTTGTATACAGTGCCATCAGCTATCATCAAGCATCATCAAACACCATGTGTATATCATTTTCTTTATCCCGCTAGCAAACACATTACATCACAAATGCTGGAATCCACCAGACACTTCGTGCACTCAGGGCACCTTCTTGGCGTACCGGAATCCACCAGTCATACACTGCGATCAGAGGTTTTAACTTGTTGGTTGACCGGACCTAGTCCACCAGTATCGCAAGCTGGCGACATCCCTCCCAAACCAATCAAAGGTACAACCTCACAGCATCCATAAACAACCATAGTAGATCGACCCACACCATGTGGTGTGGCAAGACGGGTTTATCCAAGCTCCCCAAGCATTACCACCCATCGACCCCCCTCCTATTCCGATCGACCCACCCATGTGGTGCAGCAAGCCGGGTTTAACTCGGCTCCCCAGTCATTGCCACCAATTGATCCCTACCTAACTAGATCAACCCACCCTAGTGGTGTAACAGGCCGGGTTTATCTCGAGCTCCACAGGCATGCTACCAATTGATCATATCATAACCAGGAGCTTCACCAAAGCCTCCTCACATTCAGCATCACCTCCATACATTCATCACAACAGAAATCCATTTGCATCTCATCAAATCCACGGAGTCTTCTCCGGTTTACCCATGAACATCACCAATCCAGACTACCGGTCCAGATGGGCTTCACACAACATGCATATGTCGTACTCCATACTTTCGGCTCTAGATGCAGACTCAACAAAGGAATCACTTCCGCAAATCCACCTCTTGGTGGAGGATTCCAAGCACATGCATAAAGAAAGGACTTCGATGTCCAAGAAGGAGATTGTTACCCATGAAGATCGCTTCAGCGCCATGAAGTAGTCGGATGGAAATCACCGCCTCAGTTCTGTCTTCAAGAATCCGCTCTCGGATATTCGCTCCGCACTCCGCAACTCCTCCAGCAACTGGTAGTCTCCTCCCTTCTCTCTTTCCCTTAGGCCTTTCTTCCTCCCTTTCTTGGAATAAAATGAAGAAGAAGAAGAAGAAGAGAAAGAAAGGGGTATATCCCTTTTTTCTCGGCCTTCACAATACCTGGACAGAGCCCAACCACTGGATCCAGGAAGAGGGAAACAAATTGATCAGATTTGGCCAGAAAAGCTTGAACACGGCCTGACACGCCCTGTGACACGCCCGTGTCACAGGCCGTGTCCCTCTAAGCGGCAGTCAACCGACTCAATCCAGCCAATACATGGTCGTGTGACACACCCGTGTCACGTACCGTGTACACGACACACCCTCAGACACGCCCGTGTCTGAGGCCGTGTGCATCAGGCTGCACACCCGCAGAACCACCCGAGACTCATACGGCCCTGGCACACGCCCGTGTTCCAGGCCGTGTGCACCTGGACACGCCCGTGTCCCGCAAACACACCCTAGCGCAAGACGTCGAGCTGAGTTCGATGACCACTGACACGCCCTGTGACACGCCTGTGTCACAGGCCATGTCCTGACTCGACACTCGACACTCGACGATCGTCGAGCAAAATTCGTCGACCTCACGACTCGACACAACCCAGGCCTGACACGCCCTGGGACACGCCCGTGTCCCAGGTCGTGTCACCCATGCCTGAACCCAAATTGGCCCAAAATAACCCGATTGACTTCGGGGTGTTACACCATCATACCCACTTGCATGTCATAGCATAACCGATTCATTTAACCCTGACACCTAAAGTATAAGTGGAATGGGACGATTATACATTAGGACCTGCAAAACGACCCCTTGGTCTATAAGCTTGTGTGGGCAAGTTTATAAATTAAGGTCAATTTTGATATATATTTACTGCTGTTTGATAACCGACACTCCAACGTATAAATTGGTATGGGACTTTTTATACGATGGGAGCCTTGCAGAAGACCCCTTGGCTTATGTGTTCTCACATAAGTGAAGGTTACTTTTTATACTTCATCTTATTGTCAATATCTATTATAGAATTGCTAGTATAGGTCCGCTGCCATCTGTTTTTGATTATTCTCCACCTTTAAGTCCTCCCCTTTCTTCCTCTCCTCTCGGTTCCTAAGAGCCATGGGGTAAGGGGTGGGGGATGATAGGGCTTAGTCTTTTAGACTAACGGTTTTTGAATCGCATCATTTAGGGGATCGTGGAGCCCAGCATGGAGGAGCAGCCCCAGAGACCGGTGCGCTTGGAGATGGGGCAGTCTAGCTCCGGAGTTCATACAGTCAGGACCGTGAGTCTCGACCTTGAGTAGATGTTCTATTTTTGCTTCCGCATGAGTGATTTGTAGTGAGGACATGATGTACCGGGCATAAGCCCGTATTTTAGTACTCTGATATATTATTCTGTGGACTGCTATTTTGCGTTTACTTTGTTTTGCTACTTTTTTGTGATCGAATTGGCCGACAAAACGGCGGTTCTTGGCCTAAGACCCCGGTGTTGAAAAAGAAAAAAATGGGGTCTTACAGATACCATGTGCGAACAGAAAAAGTAAGTCCGGAAATTGGACAAACATAAATTTTTGTATTCCAAAAAAGGTATCAATTACATGGTATAACCTTCCTTTTATAGAATGGAGGAGCAGGGAGAGATTATAAATAAATAATGTGGGACTAAAAAATATCATGTACAAGCGGTTTAACATAAATACAAGCTGCCAAGCCGTGCGGTTTGATGAATGGGCAAACCGCCAGGCAACCACAAGAGCAAGACACCAAGCCGCCACACTAGACCGCCAGGTCGCCCAGTCTCCAAGTCGTCAGGGACTGGTTGACAAACCGCCAGAGCATCAACAGCAACATGTCAGCAACCAAATCGTAGGAGAGAAACTAACAGACCGCCCGGACTGCAACACGCCAGAGTCAGACCGCTAGACCGCCCGGTCTCTAATTTGCAACATTTGTCATTAGCATAGCTCGAATCTGAGTACGCTTCAAGCTTCAAGTGACCATTCTTCTGAAAGAGTAGTTATTTCCCAGGCGCTGATTTAACATACTCCAATATTCTCAGGGCATACTGTAGATGACACTCCCTAGATGCTTTCATGAATTGGCTAACCTTGCCTACAACATAAGAGATGTCGGGTCTAGTCACCATGAGATATATGAGCTTACCAACCAGACATCTGTACCTCGTAACATCTGAAAGAGGAGGAAAGTCATCCGTCCAAGTTTTATCTTCTCCAGTCGTCATGGGGCATCGGGCAGGTTTAGCCCCAGTCAACCCTGCCTCTTTTAGCAAATCAAGAGCATACTTGCATTGGGAGAGGACTAAGGAATTGGGCTTCTGAGAGATTTCTATCCCCTAGAAAGTATTTTGAAGAGCTCATATCCTTTGTGACCAGGTGTTGCCGAAGATGCTTCTTTGTCAAGGTTATCCCAGCCTGGTCATCTCCAGTGAGAAAAATATCATCCACATATACCGCCAGAACCACCAGACCCAGGGAGGTTTTACTAAAGAATAAAGAGTAATCGGCATAACTTCTCGTAAAACTCACTGCCACCACAATCCCACTAAACTTTTCAAACCAAGCCCGAGGGCTTTGCTTTAGGCCATAGAAAGCCTTCTTTAGTCGGAATGCTTGTGTCTCCCCCTGAGCAACATACTCTGGAGGTTGCTCCATGTAGACATCCTCCTGAAGATCCCCATATAGAAAAGCATTCTTGAGATCCAGTTGGTAAATGGGCCAATCCCTATTTACAGCCACCGAGAGGAGGGCCCTGATGGTATTGAGACGAGCAACTGGAGAGAAAGTGTCAAAATAGTCAACAACATAAGTCTGGGTAAAGCCTTTGGCAACAAGGCGGGACTTATAACGATCCACACTGTCGTCCGGATTGAACTTCACCATAAATACCCAGCGACAACCAACAACATCTGTGCCGAAGGGAGGAGGAACGAGGGTCCACGTACCCCATTCAGTGAGAGTAGCAATCTCCTCATCCATGGTAGCCTTCCAATGAGGAACAGTAAGGGCCTCCTGGTAGGAACGGGGGGTGGCAGTGGCAGAGATAGCCAGTGCAAAAGCCCTGCGAGAAGGGGTAAGACGATCATAGGAAACAACAGCAGCAAACGAGTGTTGGGTACACGCCCGAACCCCTTTGCGAAGAGAAATGGAAAGATCCAGGTCAGCGAGTTCCTCAGCATCTGTAGCATCTGTGGCGGAGAGGGCTGGCCCGGGAGTAGAGAGCGACAGCAGCAGAGAAGAGGGAGATATCGGATAAGAGGGAGATAATGAGGGTGAAGAGAGAGGAGGAGGCGATGGAGATGGTGGAGGTGGAAAAACCTCGGTAGGGATCGATGGGTTTGAGGGAACAGTAGGAGAATCAGAAGCCGTGGGAACATTCTCGATGGTGAAGAGAGAGGTGTCGTTGGAGAAATAGGGAGCATTCTCGAAGAACGTAACGTCGGCGGAGACGAATTGCTTTTGAAGGATGGGGTCAAAACAACAATATCCTTTCTGAGTGGTAGAGTACCCCAAAAAGACACATTTGGTGGAGCGAGGGGAGAGTTTGTCATGGGTGGTGGAGGGCGCGTGCACAAAAGTTGTGCACCCAAAGATACGGAGAAGGAGAGGAACATTATCCTTGTCCGGATAGAGAACGGAGTGTAACGCCCCAAAACTCAAAAGAGCGACGGGGGACATTTTGGGCCAGTTTTGGGTTCTGGCTGCAGGCACACGGCCTGGGACACGGGCGTGTCCCAGGGCGTGTCAAGCGTGTGTCGACACTCAGCCGCGAAGTCGACATTTTGAGCTCGACATTGTGTCAAGACTGGGCACACGGCCTGCGACACGGGCGTGTCGCAGGGCGTGTCGACCCGTGTCGACACTCAGCCCGCGAAGTCGACACTCTGCGCTCGACGAAGTGTCGAGACATGGCACACGGCCTGCGACACGGGCGTGTCGCAGGGCGTGTCGACCCGTGTCGACACTCGTCCCGGGAAGTCAACACTTTGCTCTCGACATTGTGTCGAGACAAGGCACACGGCCTAGGACACGGGCGTGTCCAAGGCCGTGTCATTAGGTCGACGATCTTCGCTCGAAGAAGTGTCGAGTGTCGAAACCGTGTACACGGCCTGGAGCCCAAGCGTGTTGAGGTGACACGGGCAAGGACACGGGCGTGTCCTAGAACCCGTGCAGTGCTCGGGTTGTTTTTGGGGAAAAATGATGGGGGCACACGGCCGGACACACGGCCGTGTCAGGTGGAACACGGGCATGTCAGGTCGAACACAGGCGTGTTCGATACCCGTGTGAGGTTCAAGGCTAGCCGATTTTGACGGTGAATGAGGCACACGGCCCTGGACACGGGCGTGTGCCAGGCCGTGTGCGGTCCATATTGGTCATTTCAGTCCCGAATCAAAGCCGTTCATTTCTTTAATTGATGATCCAACGGCTGGGGGTTGTTCCTGAAGGGAAATACCCGGGATTGGACTTAGAAACCCTCACTTTTCATAAGTTATCATCTTTCTAAAAGCTTAGAGAGAGAGGAGAGTCAAGGAAGGAAGAAGGAGCTAGATCTGGCCATTGGAGGAGCTTCGAAGCTCCAAATCGCGAGCCGACTCCGGATCCATGGAGGCAAAGCTAGTGCGGTGCTTTTCATCCGCTTACTTTTCCATGGCGCTAAAGAGGAATGCTAGGGTAACGATTCTCTTCTTGAGCATGAGTAGCTCTCCTTCTTTGCATAGGAAGCCCGCTCTCGCGAGTTTGCGGAGAGTTGGAGGCATTCCTTCGGGTAGATATGTGAAGTCCCCGTTGTTTAGAGTCCGTAAGCGAGAACGGACATAGGCATGATATGTGAAGCCTACCCGGACATGTTGGTCTGGATCGGTGATGTTGCATTGCATAAATGCCGGAGAAGACTCTGTGCTATTGTTTGTTTTTCGGGTTTTCTACGCGGTAGATTGCAGCAGGGAGCCTTGGGGATTAACCCAAAGGTGCACCCGGAAAACTGGGCGGATGCGAGATCTTGCCAACTTGGTGGCCTGAGAGCCAACTTGAACATAACCGGTTTATGTGAATTGTGATGGAAATGGGACTCGGTGGAAGTTTGACCCGCGCAAATGGCTTAAATTGTCGTTGCGATGTGAGCACGAGTTAGATGGAACCGTTCCCGTTCTATGTCGTTCGGTTAAAGAGACCTAAGGTTACATGGCACTTGTCGTTGGCATAGATTAGGGTCTTCGGCGGTCAATGGCTTAAATTGTCGTGACCCAGGCCAGGAAGACAAATTGCTCATAGGTTTGGCCGTCAAAGTGGCGGTGGTGAGTCCGGAATGTCTATGGCTTTAATTGACGTGACATCGACCGGTTCACCGAGAATGTGCCCTGAGAGCACGGGGCATGTGGTCGTGAGAGCCAACGTCTGTGATGAAATGATTATGGTTATATATTGCTCGCTTATGCTAATGAAATGCAGGGAAGGAGCATCGCCGCCCTGATTTGGGGGCGGGATCGTTATAATTTGGTCAGCATTGCTGACCGTTGCCTTGTTTTGCCACCGTGCGGTGGTTTGTTGCTTGCAGGTGCTGCTGGACCAAGCGGTCAATAGCGGGCTAAAGCCCAAGTGCGAACCCGGCCCTCGAAGGCCTAATTGGAAGTGTTTACTGTTTTATTCATGTATGACCGGCCTGCGTGCCGTGGTTTGTAAATCATGTAATATCAAGTGAAACATTTTGTAAGGCCTTAAGGCTTGTGTTGGTTTATGTATAACATTCCTATTTTGTATTAGTGGACATTCATGCTTTAATGCTGGGTTATTATTTGCAACTTTTATAAACTGCTTCCGCTAGAATGCTCTGTGTAGGACGTTGAGATTGGTTGGATAGTTTCCATGAGTAACCACCCGGTCTGTCTGTGGCATACGGCGTCGGGCCCCGGTCGTACCTACTGCTATATGCTATGCAACGGATAGGGGGTGTTACAATTTGGTATCAGACTACTGGTTTTGGTCGGGCTTAAAGTGAATTCGTGGGCGAATTCTTTTTAAGGGGTGGTGAGCACATTGTGTGCGTCATCGTTATAACGGTAAAAGAACCCATGAATGTCCACTTAGGAATGCAAATACGCGTGTTTGAGGAACCTGCGTGTTCCTATAATTGCTGTTTGCAATTTATTTGGTCGCTTAACAGTGTTTTGTACCACTATAGGTGACCAGAAGTGGTGTTGGGCCGTCAGAATGCCGAGTTTCTGAGGCTAGCAGTGCACCAGATGTTGCTCCTGCAATACCTCTATCGGCTGAGAATATACGATAGGTGGCTGAAGCGGTGTTGCCCGTGATAAATGCGCGGCCTGTAAGGCAAACGCAGCAGCCCGCTCCTGCGATGGAGCAGGAACCTCTTCAAGAGGCTGAGCCGAGGAGAGTGGAGCAAGTGGTTGTGGAACCGGTGGTGCCAAGGAGGGCAACCGAGAGGCAGCTTAAGCATGTAATGAGCATTAACCCTCCGTTATTCTCGGGGTTGGGAACCTCATCTCAGGCTGAAGACTGGCTCTCCAGGGTGAAGAGAGTCATGACAGCAACGGAGACGGAGGAGTGGTAAATGACCACCATTGCTACGTTCCTTATGGACGGTGAAGCGAGATTATGGTGGGAAGGTTTGGAGCTACATCATTTGAGAGGTAGGCAACTTGGTGATGTCTCGATGGAAGAGTTCTCGAGATTGTTCTTGGCTAGATACCTCCCTTCGACGCAGAAGATAGCGTTGGAGAATGAGTTTCTGAAGTTAGTTCAGTGTGAGAAGAGCGTGGATGAATATCTCCACGAGTTTACTCGTCTGAGTCGTTATGCTATCTCCATTATCGTGGATGAGGAGCGCAAAACGAATCGATTCTACGAAGGCTTGAGAGATGAGTTGAGATTACTACTCTCGGGGCCGATGACGCAGGGTTTCTTAACCTTGGTCAATACTGCCCGGTCCTTGGAGAAGGACATGAAGAATGTACAAGCAAAGAAAAGCTTGGGTGAGAAGAAATATGAATTCAAAGTGCCGACTACTTCAAAGTCCGGCTATCGGAGGTCTTTCAAGAAGCATAGGACTTCGGGTCCAGCTCCTTCTGGTGCTTCTGGGGCGACTACGAGTCGGACCCCGGGTGCGTGTTTTACTTGCGGAAAGATGGGGCATTTTGCCCGTGACTATTGGAGCGGACATCCTAAGTCCGAGAGAAGGCCGGGAGCTACTTATGAAGAGAAGGGAAAGGCGGTGGAGTCAACCGCATCCCACTATGCTCCGGCCCAACCAAGGGTGTATAATCTTGGCCAACAGGAGGCCATCAAACAGGTTGATGTGGTGAGAGGTACGGTTTAATTTATAGCAAGTCAATTTCCTTAAATACTTGTTATGCACATGTTACCTTACCACTGTTTGTTTAGGATTTGTATTGATTTGTGAAAATTCGGCACGAGCACTCTTCGATACGGGAGCTTCACACTCCTTCTTGTCCGAAGGATTTATATCACGCATCGGAGTCCCTTCTTCGATGGCGAAGGATAAGTTGGATGTGTTGTTGCCCAATTGGTGTTCGATGCGAGCGGATAGGATTTTCCATGTTAAGATTCGTATTGGGGATCAGGAGTTCGACCTGCAGGCGTCTTTACTTTCGTTGGTGGAGTTCGACGTTATATTTG
Source organism: Platanthera guangdongensis (assembly GCA_039583875.1). Taxonomy (NCBI): domain Eukaryota; kingdom Viridiplantae; phylum Streptophyta; class Magnoliopsida; order Asparagales; family Orchidaceae; genus Platanthera; species Platanthera guangdongensis. Next base: position 224,230,860 of record CM077158.1, read on the forward strand.
GCATGGACTGGCTCTCAGAGCAGCAGGCCTATATTGACTGCGGTCGCAAGGAAGTCAAGCTGGGAGCAAGTCGTGAGACGACTTTTACGGGCTTAAAGGGGTCGAGCAAGATGTTGATGTCTGCTCTTCAGGTGGTGAAGGCGGTTCGTGCCGGTGCAGAACTGTTCTTTACACTAGTGGAGGTTGCAAAGCCGAAGCCCGCGTTGGATAGTATTTCAGTGGTATCGGAATACCCTGATGTGTTCCCCGCAGATCTTCCTGGAGCCCCGCCTCAGCGGGAGATAGATTTCACGATTGAGCTAGTGCCAGGTGCAAAGCCTGTGTCACGATCTCCTTATCGGCTAGCGCCTAAGGAAATGGCGGAGCTGAAAGTTCAACTGCAAGAGTTGTTGGAGCAAGGGTATGTGCGCCCGAGTTCTTCGCCTTGGAGCGCACCGGTCCTCTTTGTTAAGAAGAAGGATGGAATCTTGAGGCTATGTATTGATTATCGGGAGCTCAACAAGCTGACGGAGAAGAACAAGTACCCGATCCCCCGGATTGATGATCTTTTTGATCAGTTAGTCGGGTCGACGGTGTACTCGAAGTTGGATCTCAAGGCTGGGTACTATCAGCTGCGAATAAGGGAGAGTGATATCCAGAAGACAGTGTTTAGTACGAGATACGGGCATTATGAGTTTACTGTCATGTCGTTTGGGCTGACTAATGCACCGTCAGTGTTCATGGATTTGATGAACAGGACTTTCAGGGAGTACTTGGACCATTTTGTGATTGTCTTCATCGACGATATTTTGGTGTACTCGCAAAGTGAGGAAGATCACTTCAAGCATCTTCACTTGGTTCTGGAGAAGCTAAGGAGAAATCAGTTGTATGCCAAGTTCTCGAAGTGCGAGTTTTGGCTATCCTCAGTGGCGTTCCTCGGGCATATAGTGAGTGGAGAGGGTATTGCTGTGGATCCGGCGAAGATTGTTGCGATACGGGAGTGTCCTGAGCTTGCTACGGTAGAGGAAGTCCGGAGCTTTTTGGGGCTTGCCGGCTATTATAGGCGCTTCGTAGAGAACTTCTCGCGGATAGCGTTACCTCTCACTACTTTGACGAGGAAGGAGCATAAGTTCGTTTGGACGTCGGAGTGCGCGCGAGCTTTTGAGGAGTTGAAGTGTCGGTTGACCACAGCGCCTGTACTGAGTTCGCCATGTGGGACCGAAGGCTATGAGATTTATAGTGATGCTTCGGGCAGCGGTTTGGGTTGCGTGCTACTGCAACACGAAAGTGTAATAGCTTATGGCTCGAGACAGCTAAAAGTGCACGAGAGGAATTATCCGGTCCATGACTTGGAGTTAGCGGCCGTGATTTTTGCCTTGAAGCTGTGGAGACACTATTTGTACGGTGTGAGGATTGATATCTACACCGATCACAAGAGCCTGAAGTATCTTATTGATCAGAAAGATCTGAATATGCGGCAGCGTAGATGGATGGACTTCCTGGGGGACTATACATTCAAGATCCACTACGTGCCTGGTAAAGGGAATGCGGTTGCGGACGCGTTGAGTCACCGAGCCCCAGCTCAAGCCAATTGGCTATCGGTGCATGATGAGCGGTTGGTGCGGGAGTTGGAGGCGTTGGAGATTATTTGTGTGGATAGACAATCAAGTGCTGAAGCAGTTCTGAATTGGACTGAAGTCCAATATGACCTAGCTGATCGGATTCGGCAGGCTTTGGATATGGATGTTCATATGAAGCAGTTCATGGTAGAGGCTCTGGATGTCAAATTCCCAATTCGTTGTGGAGGACAGATTGCTTTGGAAAGACGGTCGTCTGTGCGTCCCAAGTGTGGGTAATTTGCGGGTGGAGTTGTTGTACGAGGCACACCATACCAAGTACTCGATTCACCCGGGGAGCACGAAGATGTACCGTGATGTGAAGGAACTGTTTTGGTGGCCGGGTTTGAAGAAAGATGTGGCGCTCTACGTAGCGAAGTGCCAAACTTGCGCCTTGGTGAAGGCGGAGTGTCAAAATCCGGAAGGATTTCTTAAGTCCTTGCCTATTCCGGAGTGGAAATTCGACGACATCTCTATGGACTTTGTGCACGGTTTGCCAAGGTCGCAAAAGGGGAATGACGCTATTTGGGTGGTCGTGGATCAGTTAACGAAGGTGTCGCATTTCATTCCGCATAGGAAGGATGATCCGGTGGAGAAGTTGGCAAAGCTTTATGTGGATAACATAGTACGGCTTCATGGTGTGCCCCGCAGTATCGTGAGTGACCAAGATGGGCGGTTCACGTCCAATGATTGGAGGCTTATGCAGCAAATGTTGGGAACAAAGCTAAAATTCAGCACAGCCTTCCATCCGCAAACGGATGGGCAGACTGAGAGGGTCAATAGAACCATGGAAGACATGCTCCGCATGTGTGTCTTGGATTTTGGAAAGCAATGGGAAGACCACCTGTATTTGGTGGAGTTCGCATACAACAATAGCTACCAAGTGAGTATTCAGATGGCGCCTTTCGAGGCCCTATATGGTAGAAAATGTCGCACGTCGTTGTCTTGGTTAGAAACGGGTGAGTCAAAGTTGTATAAGCGATCGGAAGTGGAGGATGCTACTTCTTTGGTGAGAACCATTCGGGAGAGGTTGCTTATCGCTCAGGACCGGCAAGCGAAGTACTATAATGCCAAGCACAGGAACGTGGAGTTCGCTGTGGGCGACTATGTGTACTTAAAGATCAAGCCGTTCAAGGGTGTCTCGCGGGTGCGGCGATTGAAAAAGCTAAGCCCGAGGTATCTTGGACCGTTTGAGGTTTTGGAGCAAGTTGGTGAAGCGGCCTATCGGTTGAAGCTTTTAGTGGAGCTTGGTGAATTACATGATGTATTCCATATTTCGGTGCTTCGGACGGCAGTGCAAGAGCCTACGCAAGTGATCGCGGTTGATCAAGTACCGGTGGATAGTGGGCTGACGATAAAGGTCAGGCCCGTGCGGATTGAGGACTCAGAGGTCAAGCGGCTACGCAATAAAGAGATCAGGATGGTCAAGGTCCGGTGGGACAATTGCGGTCGTGAGGAGCTCTCTTGGGAGAGAGAGCAGACTATGCTTGCGAATATCTGGAGTTGTTCCGCTCAGGTACAAATTTTGGTTTTGTACATGTCTTTCCTTTATATAATTTCGAGGACGAAATTCTTTTAAGAGGAGGAGAGTTGTAATGCCCCAAAACTCAAAAGAGCGACGGGGACGTTTTGGGCCAGTTTTGGGTTCTGGTTGCAGGCACACGGCCTGGGACACGGGCGTGTCCCAGGGCGTGTCAAGCGTGTGTCGACACTCAGCCGCGAAGTCGACATTTTGAGCTCGACATTGTGTCGAGACTGGGCACACGGCTTGCGACACGGGCGTGTCGCGGGGCGTGTCGACCCGTGTCGACACTTAGCCCGCGAAGTCGACACTCTGCGCTCGACGAAGTGTCGAGACATGGCACACGGCCTGTGACACGTGCGTGTTGCAGGGCGTGTCGACCTGTGTCGACACTCATCCCGGGAAGTCGACACTTTGCTCTCGACATTGTGTCGAGACAAGGCACACGGCCTAGGACACGGGCGTGTCCAAGGCCGTGTCATTAGATCGACGATCTTTGCTCGACAAAGTGTCGAGTGTCGAGACCGTGTACACTGCCTGGAGCCCAGGCGTGTTGAGGTGACACGGGCAAGGACACGGGCGTGTCCTAGAACCCGTGTAGTGCTCGGATTGTTTTCGGGGAAAAATGATGGGGGTACACGGCCGGACACACGGCCGTGTCAGGTGGAACACGGGCGTGTTAGGTCGAACACGGGCGTGTTCGATACCCGTGTGAGGTTCCAGGCGAGCCAATTTTGACGGCGAATGAGGCACACGGCCCTGGACACGGGCGTGTGCCAGGCCGTGTGCGGTCCAGATTGGGCATTTCAATCCCGAATCAAAGCCGTTCATTTCTTTAATTGATGATCCAACGGCTGGGGGTTGTTCCTGAAGGGATATACCCGGGATTGGACTTAGAAACCCTCACTTTTCATAAGTTATCATCTTTCTAAAAGCTTAGAGAGAGAGGAGAGACAAGGAAGGAAGAAGGAGCTAGATCCGGCCATTGGAGGAGCTTCGAAGCTCCAAATCGCGAGCCGACTCCGGATCCACGGAGGCAAAGCTAGTGCGGTGCTTTTCATCCGCTTACTTTTCCATGGCTCCAAAGAGGAACGCTAGGGTAACGATTCTCTTCTTGAGCATGAGTAGCTCTCCTTCTTTGCATAGGAAGCCCGCTCTCGTGAGTTTGCGGAGAGTTGGAGGCGTTCCTTCTGGTAGATATGTGAAGTCCCCATTGTTTAGAGTCCGTAAGTGAGAACGGACATAGGCATGATGTGTGAAGCCTACCCGGACATGTTGGTCTGGATCGGTGATGTTGCATTGCATAAATGCCGGAGAAGACTCCGTGCTATTGTTTGTTTTTCGGGTTTTCTACGCGGTAGATTGCAGCAGGGAGCCTTGGGGATTAACCCAAAGGTGCACCCGGAAAACTGGGCGGATGCGAGATCTTGCCAACTTGGTGGCCTGAGAGCCAACTTGAACATAACCGGGTTATGTGAATTGTGATGGAAATGGGACTCGGTGGAAGTTTGACACGCGCAAATGGCTTAAATTGTCGTTGCGATGTGAGCACGGGTTAGATGGAACCGTACCCATTCTATGTCGTTCGGTTAAAGAGACCTAAGGGTATGTGGCACTTGCCGTTGGCATAGATTAGGGTCTTTGGCGGTCAATGGCTTAAATTATTGTGACCCAGGACAGGAAGACAAATTGCTCATAGGTTTGGCCGTCAAAGTGACGGTGGTGAGTCCAGAATGTCTATGGCTTTAATTGACGTGACATCGACCGGTTCACCGAGAATGTGCCCTGAGAGCACGGGGCGTGTGGCCGTGCGAGCCAACGTCTGTGATGAAATGATTATGGTTATATATTGCTCGCTTATGCTAATGAAATGCAGGGAAGGAGCATCGCTGCCCCGAGTTGGGGGCGGGATCGTTATAATTTGGTCAGCATTGCTGACCGTTGCCTTGTTTTGCCACCGTGCGGTGGTTTGTTTGCAGGTGCTGCTGTACCAAGCGGTCAATAGCGGGCTAAAGCCCAAGTGCGAAGCCGGCCCTCAAAGGCCTAATTGGAAGTGTTTACTGTTTTATTCAGGTATGACCGGCCTGCGTGCCGTGGTTTGTAAATCATGTAATATCAAGTCAAACATTTTGTAAGGCCTTAAGGCTTGTGTTGGTTTATGTATAACATTCCTATTTTGTATTAGTGGACATTCATGCTTTAATGCTGGGTTCTTATTTGCAACTTTTATAAACTGCTTTCACTAGAATGCTCTGTGTAAGACGTTGAGATTGGTTGGATGGTTTCCATGAGTAACCACCCGGTCTGTCTGTGGCATACGGCGTCGGGCCCCGGCCAGACCTACTGCTATATGCTATGCGACGGATAGGGGGTGTTACACGGAGAATGGAGTTTTACCATGGAGAACCGTTGATGGAATATGATTGATGAGATAGCAGGAAATGAGAACTGCATAGCCCTAATAGGAGTGAGGGACATGCATCTGTGTCATCAGAGTGCGAGTGACTTCAAGAAGATGACGGATTTTGCATTCCGCCACTCTATTTTGTTATGAGGTATATGCACAACTAGTTTGATGAACAATCCCATGTTGCATACAGAAAGATGAAAAAACTTGACTAATATACTCTTTAGCATTATCAGAGCGAAGGATTTTAATTGAAACGCCAAACTGATTTTGAATTAAATGATAAAAAGATGTACATACATTAAATAATTCAGAGCGATCTCGCAAGAGATACACCCAAGTACATCTAAAAAAGTCATCAATAAAGGTAACAAAATAAGAACTACCGACCAACGATGAGGGTAGGAGCAGGACCCCGAACATCGGAGTGAATGAGATCAAACGAACGGGTAGGGCCACGACCTTGCTTTGGCGGGAAGGAGGAACGGTGATGCTTGCCAAGCTGACAAGCGTCACAGTTAAGAGGAGAACTGTGCGGAGGGAGGTGGGGCAGAAGCTGACGAATAAGGCGTGGAGGAGGATGACCAAGGCAGAGATGCCACTGTAGAAGATTTGTAGAGGAGGAGAAGGCAGATAGGGCGGAAACGTTGTCGAGGAAGTAGAGGCCGCCCCTCTCAATCCTAGTAGCAATCGTCTGTTGGGAGCTCGGATCCTGAAAAGAACAAGAAGTTGGAGTGAATGTGACGGAGCATTAAAGTTGCTTGCATAAAAAGGTAACCGACAATAAATTCCACGAAAACATGGCCACATAGCGAGTGTCCGCCAAGTGAAAAGACGGAATGACATGAACCACTCCCGTCTCATGGATCGGGGAGGGAGAGTCGTCTGCAACGAGGACCGGGGGCAATCGATCATGTGTTTCTAGGAAAGAAAAGCACTGAGGATTTCCTATCATGTGATTAGTCGCACCAGAGTCTATCAGCCATGGAAGAGAAGTCACATGAGTAGAGACAGGTCGCGCAAACAACAAGCAGCATAGACGGCGCAACCAGCAAGTAGGTTGTGCGGCTAGGAAGGCCGCAGCAGACACAAGAGGAGGTTCTGCAGCGGTCACGTTATCTACACATCAACGGCAAGGAAGGCCATGACCAAGAAGCAGAACAAAGCAGAGTGAAATAAGTCGTGTGGCTAAAAAGCAGGTCGCGCGAACAAGATATAGAGAAGACCGTGCGAACTGGAAGGAGTTCGTGGGGAAAAAATAGGCAGAGAAGCCGTGAAAACTGGTTGCGGATAGAAAGAGGGAGTGGTCGATAATTTAGAGTACTAGAAGGAGATGTCCTGCCGACTTAAGAACTAGTCGCAACAACATAGGAAGAGGAGCGGCTAGAAAAGGAGGGCGCAGCGACTAAGGACGGGTCACTGTAAGAAGAACAGGTCGTAGCGACTTAATAACAGGTCGTGGTGACGTAATAACAGGTCGCAGCGAGAAGGAAGTGGAATCAAAGTGGCCGTGCACACAAAGGGCAATGACAAGGAGAGAAAGAAACCGCGCAAATAGGGCGAAAGCAGACCGCAGAAACAAGTCGCGAAGACAGGTCGCGAGAAGAAGAAACAAGCCGCGCGAGAAGTAGAAACAAGTCGCACGGACAGAGAGGGCTCACAGAATCAGGAGGAAAAGATCGAGTCCTCTGATACCATATGCGAACAGATAACTAGAAACTGAAAATTGGAATAATAGAAACATTTATTATCCAAAAAGGTGTGTATTACAAAGGTATAACATCTCTTTTATAGAATGTAGGAGATGTGAGAGATTATAAATAAGCAATGTGGGACTAAATAATTACAGGTATAAGCGGTTTAACAAGAAAACAAGCCGAACAGGCCGCGCGGTTAGACGAATAGGCTAACCGCCCGGCAACCACCAGAAGGAGAGAAGAAGCCGCCATAGGAGAGCGCCAGACCGCCCGGTCTCCAAGTCACCTGAGAAAAACCGTCAGATTTCCTGGACACCAAACAGCAACAATCCGGCTACTAAACCGATGGAGAGAAACTGTCAGAACGCTCGGTCTCTAATCCGCCAAAGTCAGACCGCCAGACTGCTCGGTCTCCATACTGCAATAGACTCAAAGAAGCTGACTGTAAAGGCAGGAAATTGCCTAAGTCCACGGGCTTTGAGTGAAGCAAGCTCACTCAGCGTCAAATATCAAGGAAGTGACAGTGAAGAAAATTGACTAAGTCCACATGCATTGAGTGAAACCAGTTCACTCAATGCCATACAGCTAATAGTGATGAGTGAAGATCAAGTTAGCTGTGTCGAAACAATTCAGTTATCTCGACACCTTGAAGATCAAGGTAGCTGTATCAAGACAATTCAGTTATCTCGACACCCTAAAGTTCAAGTCAGCAGTGTTGAGATAAGTCGGATATCTCGACACCTTAAAGATAAGGACAGTAGTGTCGAGACAATACAACTATCTCGACACAATAAAGAACTGAAGTGCAGACTTAAAGATGTCGACACCCAGCAGACTGTAGTGTCGAGACAACTTAGCTATCTCAACATAGTGAAGATTTAAAGCAGATGTCGACACCCAGCTGTTGGAGACAAAAATGACCTCAACGGGAGTTCAAAATAGGGGTGCAGCCAACACCTACTTCTCTCGAGCCTCGACCCTCGACTAGATTCAAAGGACCTAAGACTGACCCAAAGCCTCGGCAAGGAGGTCCCACCTCACACCCGGAAGATCTCTGAGAGCTTCCCCTCCAAAGCCAAAAGCTGGGTTAGGAGCTCCTCAGAAAGCACTGGAGATTTGGAGGATAATGAGAGCTTGCTTTCTAAGGAGCCCTTATGGGTCTATTTATAGTTTTCTGAGTTGGATCTGCAAATAACCACACTGAACTGGCCTGAAATTACCTAAGTACCCTTGGTTGGGTCTTCTAACAGCCAAACTCCGCTGTTCTGAGGAGCTATATGCAGACCATCAAGGGCAAAAGGGTAAAAATACCCGGGGTAGAAGGGTAAAAACCCCCTTGGGTATAGAAATGTGAAAAAGCCCTCTCTATATATGGCGAGTGGGAAAAATTTATCGGCGAGACAAACCTTCCTCCCGTCTCGCCAACCTTATATGTCGCGAGCCCTTCTCGCGGCCAAAGGCCTTCTCGCATCCCCGAGAGGGGCGTCTCGCCAACTGCAGGGACTTCTTATCTCGCCAACTGCGAGTGGACCACATGATCCCACTCGCCCATCAATTCCACTCACCCTGCCTCGTCTATCTCGCGCTTTTGTGGTCCTCTCGCGAGCCCGAGGTTGTACATAATTCTCGCTCTTTTCGAGATTAATCTAAGCTCGAAAAGAACATACAACCGAGGCTCGTTGTTAATACGTATTTATTGACATATTTATGAGAGATTCTTCTGAGTCCCCTCATCAAAACCTATAAATATGGGATTTCTATCTTGAATGGAGGTTGCCCCTTTGAATATCCCCTCCTTCCTTGCAGTACTGTTCATCATGTCTCACAGCCAGAGCTTTCGCGAGCGCCTTGCCAAAGTGCGTAAGCAGAACAAGGCTGTCGTGGCTGCTTACACCTCAACCTTAGTTCGCCCCCTACCTTCTGTTCCATCCTCTCCCTCTCGCCTGAAGGGGTAAAAACTGGTGGCCCCTCTTCCCCTATCGAGGTACCTTCTCGCGTGGTGCTGGAGACCTGCCCTACCCCTCCTCCCGCATCTCCCAAAGAGAAAGGGGTGAGCTCTCACTTTTATCCTTATTACTCCTTCAATATTTGTATCTGCTTTCTTAATTGTTTCTCTACAGGGAGCTCCCACGGCTGTACATCTACCGGAAAGCCCGCGAGATGATTCTACCGGACACCGCGAAGATTCCGACTCGCAGCTACCTTCCACTCCTCTATCTACTCCTCCCTGTAAGAGGAGAGACGATCCCTCCCAGGCCACCGGGACGTCCCGTCCCCCTGGTAAGGAATCCGTCTTCTCACTTCTCTGTTCCACTCGCTACTCCCACACACTCCTGCGGGAGCTGCTCTCACCCTGCTCCTTTACTTCTTTCGCAGGCGCCCAGACCGACTCGCCTGCTGAGGAGCACCCTGGGCAATCTGTCGTCCCACCTCTACCTCCTCTTGACGGGATTGAAGATTTTATTGGAGACCCTGCGAACCCGGTGGAAATGAGGCGCAAGACTGCCGAGCTGTTAAGTAAGCACGCGTGCATTATCCACTCGCTGGCACTGGATAAGCAGGCAGCGGATCAACGCATCGAATGGCTGGAGAACGAATGCGCTCGTCTATCCTCCGAGGCTAATGTTGAGTTAGATGTTGATGGCACCAACCCTGACACCATCATCAATGAGACTGACATGCAGCTCCGTCTCGCACGTCGTGGGCTTGAGTCCGTTTGCGCCTTCCACACACGTAGTAGACCTCCCTGCGCGGGAGCTCATGGTGGTCGCTGGCAATGGCAGCCGTACTGAAGGCCGTCCGTCTCGCCCCTTTTCTTCTATTTTCTCTAAATGATGTAATAATCAAATAATGTTGTGTGATGCTTGTTGTCTCACTGGTATTGTCAGAACTCGATATCCGTTGATTGCGGGACGGTATTAGAATATATAATTTTTATCGCTGGTTAAATACTCTTTAATTTCTTGTAATCACTGTCTCATGATTGCGACTGACCACGCTAATCGAGGTTTTTAGGAGAGAGTGTGTAAAACGTCGGCCGACCCTCCCTCTCCCTCTATACCTTTTCCCGCGCATTAAACTTTTCACCATATTTGCTATAAATATCCCGGCCCTGGATAATATGGATATCCATGTCTATCACTCTTGCTGCCTAAGTTCTTGCTTCTTTGCTTTAGCCGTCTCGCTGATTCTTCTCGCGTTTCTCTCCCGACCCTTTTGTCGGTCTTCTTTCTTGTTACTCCATTCTCTCCCCTTCTCGCCTAAAGCCGTCTCGCCAACTTCGTCTCGCCAAGGATGGGAAAGAAGAGAGTTGAGGAAGGTGAGGGGCGCAGCTACTGCAGGAAGCGGTTCACTGACCACGACTTCTCGCTCGACAGGCTTCCTGAAGAAGACTACCGCGGGTTCGTCCGCGAATACCAGGCGGAGGGGATCGACTCGCGGCCTCCCAAAGTTGGCGAGTCCATCAACACTTACTACATGGGAGAGCTCGTTTTCCCCGTCTCGCACTTTGAGGCGGGGTTGAGGCTGCCACTATGGCCTGAAGTAAAACAAGTTTTCAAATACTTCGGCGTCGTCCCGGCGCAGTTCAACCCGAATGCTATTTCGGTGTTGATCGTCTTTGCCTGCTATATGCGCCGGGAGCGCATCGAGTTCAGCTTGACGGTCTTCCGCAATCTCTTTATCTACCACGCCAACGCTGATGGCGTCTCGTACTTCACCGGCCAAGGGCTCAAGGTGTGCGAGACGCCCAACAAAAATCACCACTGGCTCACGCGGTTCATCTTCATCCGCGGAGACCGTGGTTTCTTCGGGGGCATCCCGCTCGCGCCAGTGTCTCCCCCAGAAAGCTTCTATGCCACCCCATAGGCCAGCGGCCCAGAGAAGCTGCTGTATGAATATTTCGTCGGCAAGAACTTCGAGGTCAACTACTTGTGGCGAGGCCTCGACTCGCTGCCTCTGGTACTCTGTGGTGAAGGTACTCTCTCTTTTTTGCCTCGCTGTGTCTGATTATTTCTCCGTCTCGCCTTCTCACCGCCTTTGTTTATCATTCAGGGGAGCCAGTAGTGCCAGGCCATCCCCCATATAAAAGTAAAATCCACCCCTCCAAGGGCCTCGATCTCGCCTACGCGGCAGCTGAGGCGGCGAGAGAGTCCTTGACTCCTGGCCCTCTCAAAAAGCCTTCAGACCACATGGCCCCCTCTCGCTCCAGCCCTCCAAAGAGAATGAAGAAGGCTGTAGTGGTATCCAAGGGGAAGAAGAAGGTGACCCCAAAGGAGAACGAGACAGCGAGGTCTCTGAACCCTATCTCTTTGGATGGGTCTCTGTCGCCCCGCTCGCCTCGTCAACAGACCGTCTCGCCTACTCGCGGGACGGCACTCCCCAATCAACCTGCAGCCGCCTCCAATCAACCAGCCGCTGTCATCAATCAACTAGCTGCTACTGTCTATCGCGAAGGCACTTCCTTTAGCCGTCCTGCCCCCTCTTCCCACATGAATTGTAACTTGGGCCCCGCGGTTTCCGATGCAGCAGGGGACCCTGTTCTGCTGTGGGGGTGGGATGCCAACCGCGTCTCCATCTCCACCCTCCTTCCCCCTTGGAAGGAGCAGGAGGAACCCACCAGTCATGCTTTTGCCGTGGGATACAGCCTCTACGATGGTCTCGACGCAGTCTCCCCTGAGAGCGAGTCTACGCGAGACCTCGTTATGAAGTCCTCCCATATCCAGATGCGGGCTTTGGAGTTCTCGCACCGCGCCGCACGCCGTGTGATATATATCAATAAAAAATGGTCAGAGAGCGAGACGAGCCTGGCGGCGGAGCGGGAGCAGTCAGAAGATCTCGCCAAGAGGTTGTTTGATGCCGAGAGCCTCCTCGCCAAGGCCCAAGGCAGAGTGGTAAAGCGCTATCCTTGCCCTTATTCTTTTTCTTTAGGAGCTGCCAACTAAAAACCTGACGTCTCGCAGGATGTCGAGATGGCGGAGCGGCTGCGCTCCCGAGCAGCGACCCTGGAGGAGGAGGTCAAGGACTTAAAAGCCCAGAATACTCGCCTCCAGGCCGACATGGCGTCATCGTCTCGCCGCGAGCCCTTTCGGAGGCCTCCGCCGCACTATTCTTTTGACGAGGTCGAGGAGCAGTGCCGAGATGCTGGCATCAGGGCCGCGGAGCTAATCCTGAAGATGATGAAGGACCTAGGGGTTGTGAAGGATGATTCGGAAATGGTGACTGTTCGCGACCTGGTCCCCCAGCTCTTTGGCGAGGAGAGCGAGGATTCTTCATCCGGCGAGGAGGAATGACGCGCCACTTCCACGATCCAGAATCCCTCTCTCCTCTTCCTTCTGCTACTGCTTGTAAAAATTAAGACATCTTTTTTGAGCCTTTTTGTGATACATAATGACAATCAAAAGTACATGTTTGTTGTTTTGCTCTTTATTATGCGAAATGAATTTCTGGTTTGCCTCGACCTGCGAGACGGTGCTACCCATCCGTCTCGCAGCCTTGACCCTATTCTTTATTTTGTTTTACTCTTCTTATTGCGAGACGTTCCTCTGATGTGCTTACGCACGCGAGATGATGCTACTTCTTGTCTCGTGGCCTTGCCGGAGAGTTGGCCCTGGTCGCGGGTGAGATTCAAACGACGCAACCTTCTCGGCTCTCCTTAGGGTACTCCCGACGCGAGTGACTCTTGGTGATGCGATATGCCCTCTATTAGAGCGAGCCTTTCGCCTCACGCGAGTCCCTGCTCGCCAAGCGAGACCATTCTTGGAACTTCCAGCTGCGAGTGCCCCCACTCGCACTACTACAAATTTTTGCCTTAGTTTATTTCTTTTCTTCTAAGTTTAAGATGGGTTGTTGTTTTAAGAAGCCTTTCCCAACCATTCCGTCATCGAGTAAGTTTACCGCCTTACTGTCTTGGTGAACCCGGGCAAGAAGTCCACCGGGGACTGGGCCGCGCTCGAAGTGGTGTATAATTTCCCAGGTTTAGACCTGTTCCAAAGAACTTTGGACCCAACCTTCAAAAACCAGACCTTTCCCCCACAGGTGAGCCTTCGGACCTGCCAGCTAGATAAGAGTCTGCGCAGCGGGTCTACCTGTGGTCGAGCCTAGCTCGGGGTGCCGATGAAGTTTCCGTAAACCAGACCTATCCCCCACAGGCGAGCCTTCGGAACTGCCAGCTAGATGAGAGCCTGCGTAGCGGGTCTACCTGGGGCCGAGCCGAGCTCGGGGTGCCGATGAAGTTTCCACTAACCAGACCTATCCCCCACAGGCGAGCCTTCGGACCTGCCAGCTAGATGAGAGCCTGCACAGCGGGTCTACCTGGGGCCGAGCAGATCTCGGGATGCCGATGAAGTTTCCACTAACCAGACCTATCCCCCACATGCGAACCTTCAGACCTGCCAGCTAGATGAGAGCCTGCGCAGCGGGTCTACCTGGGGCCAAGCCGATCTCGGGTGCCGATGAAGTTTCCACTAACCAGACCTATCCCCCACAGGCGAGCCTTCGGACCTGCCAGCTAGATGAGAGCCTGCGCAGCGGGTCTACCAGGGGCCGAGCCGAGATCGGGGTGCCGATGAAGTTTCCACTAACCAGACCTATCCCCCACAGGCGAGCCTTCGGACCTGCCAGCTAGATGAGAGCCTGCGCAGCGGGTCTACCTGGGGCCGAGCCGAGCTCGGGGTGCCGATGAAGTTTCCACTAACCAGACCTATCCCCCACATGCGAGTCTTCGGACCTGCCAGCTAGATGAGAGCCTGCGCAGCGGGTCTACCTGGGGCCGAGCCGAGCTCGGGGTGTTGCAAAACACATAAATACATCCTATCATAAAAATTTCGCAATAGGCAAGAGAAAAACAAGTCAATTGATGTATTATAACAAGCTTGATTTTGAATATATAATTACATTTTTCTCATTTCACGGGTAGAAGCATTTTAGGTCATCGCCGCTCCAGGTGTAGCTTAAGGTCCTCCCCTCCATGTCCTGGAGGTAGCAACCTCCTATTCCAAGGACCTCCTTCACTATGTAAGGTCCTTCCCAGTTCGGGTTGAGCATGCCCACGGGAGCTAACCTTCCTGCCGCGTCAACCTTTCTCAGCACCAGATCTCCTTCGGCAAACTGCTTGACCCTGACATGCTTATCGAAATACTCGGCCATCCGCCACTTGATCTCTTCTTGCCTGATGGTTGCCACGTCCCGCAGCTCCTCCACCATGTCTAGCGAGAGGCGTAACCCCTCCTCATTCTCCAACCTCCACGTCTCGTCTCCTTCGCCTGTGGCTGCGACCCGCGGGGACCGAACCTCGAACTCCACTGGTAGGACCGCCTCACACCCGTGAGAAAGCTTGAAGGGGGTCTCACCGGTGGCCGTGTTCGGGGTCGTTCGCAAGGTCCACGGGACTGAGGGGAGCTGCTCCACCCAATTTCCTCTCAAGTTCTCCACTTTTTTCTTGAGTAGGTTCACAATAATCTTGTTTGCTGCTTCCACGTGGCTGTTGCTCTGGGGGTGGTGGACAGAGGAAAATCTGAGGTCTATCCCTAGTTGGGTGCAGAAGCTGATGAACTCTTCACTGGCAAACTGGGGACCGTTATCTGTCACTTTCGCTTGAGGCAGCTCGTGTCTGCATATGATCTCCCCCCAGACGAAGTTCCTTATGACTTGCGAGGTGACTTTGGCCAAGGCCTTAACCTCCAACCACTTTGAGAAGTAATCGACCATGACCAGGAGGAACTTCCTCTGCCCACTAGCCGGAGGGAAAGTTCCGACCAAGTCCATCCCCCAGATGGTGAAAGGCCATGGTGATGTTATGCTTCTAATTCTTTGAGCAGGCATGAGTTGGATGGGGCGTACAACTGGCATGTTTTGCACCTCTTTGCGACTCTGCTGCATCCTTCCTCAAGGTCTGCCAGAAGTACCCCTGCCGTATTACCCTTGCCACCAATGTCCTTCTTCCTGAGTGACTGCCATACTCTCCTGAATGTACCTCCTCCAGGATCCTCAAGACCTCCTTCTCGGTCACACACCTTGCCAGTAGCCCTGACATCATCTTCCAATGCAACCCCCCTTCCAGCATCAGGTAGTGAGCTGCCTTGTGCCTGAAGCTTTTTCCCTCCTTGGTCCCCTCAGAAAGCTCACCGGTGGTTAGGAAGGTCACCAATGGATCCACCCACGAGGGTCGCCAATCCACCACCATCTACTCTCCTTCCTCGATAGCCGATCGAAATAGCTCTGTCAAGGTCCCTCCTCCCCGAGGTCCAAACTTAGCCAATCTATCGACAGCTATACTTTCTTCCCTTGGAACATGTTGAATTGAGAACGACCGAAACCCACCGATGATCGCCCTTACCTTGGATAGGTATTTTATGAGGGTAGGCTCCCGAGCTTCAAACTCTCCTCGGATCTACGATGCTACTACCATTGAGTCATGAAGGCCTCCACATCCTGGATCTCAAGCTCCTTTTCCAAGCGAAGGTCGGCGATCACGGCCTCATACTCTGCTTGGTTGTTGGTCACCGGAAAGTGGTAAGCCACTGCCTGCTCTATTGCGACTCCCTGGGGGCTTATCAGCACCACTCCTCCCCCGAGGGAATGTTTTCTCGAGGCCCCCATCAACCATCATCTTCCACGCTTCCTGTGGCTGCTGCTCCCCCTCCTAAACTTCAACAACATAGTCTGCCAGAAAGTCTGCCACCACTTGCGCCTTATGGAGAGTCTCGGAATAAAAGAGATGTCGAACTCGCTTAGTTCGATGGACCATTTGGCAAGTCTTCCCGAATGCTCTACCCCTTCAAATATCTTTGCGAAGAGGATGGTCGGTCACAACCCTAATCGAGTGCGCTTGAAAATATGGCCAGAGCTTCCTTGCTGAGACGACCAAAGCGTAAGCCAACTTTTCGAGGATGGGGTAGCGGAGCTCTGCCTTCTTCAAGATCTGGATGACGTAGTAGATTGGCAGTTGCTTCTCCTCCTCTTCCCTTACTAGTACGGAGCACACCGCCTCAGCTCCTAGTCCAAGGTACAAGGTCAGCTCCTCCCCTTCTTTTGGGCTTTGAAGCAGAGGAGCCTGAAAGAGCTGTCTCTTCAGCCCTTGGAAGGCTTCGTCGCACTCAGCGGTCCACTCAAAACCTTTGGTTCCCTTGTAGCACCTTGAAGAATGAAGAACACTTGTCCCCTGACCTGGAGAGGAACCTGCTTAGATCAGCCAATTTGCATGTCAAGCGCTGGACCTCCTTGGCATCGCGAGGTGATTCCAAATCTAGGATGGCCTTCACATTGTCCGGGTTAGGCTCCACCCCTGCCGGAGTCAATAGATGCCTAAGAAACTTCCCGCGGCTGGCCCCGAAGACACACTTCAAGGGGTTCAGCCTCATCTTGAACCTCCGCAGGGTGGCAAACGTCTATTCTAGATCCTGCAGGTGCGAATCCACACACTTTCTTTTTATCATCAGGTCATCGACATAGACCTCCAAGTTTCTCCCCCTTTGATCTCGGAAGACCCGATCCATCATGCGTTGGTATGTATCCCCTGCATTCTTCAACCCAAAGGGCATCATTTTATAACTGAAGCATCCCTCCCTCGTGATGAAGGAAACATCCTTGACATCGGGAGGGTGCATCCAGATCTGGTGATAACCTGAAAAAGCATCCAAAAAGCTCATAATAGAAAAACCGACGGCTGAATCAACCAGCACATCGATCCGAGGCAGGGGGTAGCAATCCTTAGGGCATGATTTATTTAACAAAGAGAAATCGATACACATTCACCATTTCCCACCCCCTTTCTTAACCATTATCACATTGGAGATCTAGCCTGGATACTGGATCTGAGATGAAGTCGGCCTCCAGGAGCTTCCAGACCTCTTCGCGGATGGGTTCCTCCAGCACGGTGGCGATGGCTCTCAACGTTTGGCATATGGGGCGAGTGCGGGGGTCCAGGTTCAGGCAATGACAGGCCACGTCCGCGTCGATGCCCGGTATGTCTGCTGTGCTCCAGGCGAAGATGTCGATGTTGCTTTGATACAGGCCCGCACTCGCTCTTGGTCCTCGGGACTCAAGCCCCTGCTGACCGCACCCTCTGCACCTGCCCTGCGCTGGTGAAGATCTCCATCTCCACCACTTCCTCTGCCGGGTCCAGCCGCGACTGCTCCCATCTGACCCTTGCTTCTTCCTCCAGCTCCAACTCATCCCTTCCTACTTCCTCCTTAATCTCCATCGCCTCCTCCGGCCACTCCTGCTGCTGCTCGACCTCCACGCCCCTCTAGGCCTCTCTCTCAGCTTTCTCCTGCTACTCCGCAGTCCCCTTCCTCTCCTCCTCTAGGCTCATCCCCTCTTCCTCGATGTCCTCCTCCTACTCCGCCATCTCCCTATCTAGCTCTTCTGCCTCGGCCATCCAGGATACAGTGTTGACCGCCGTCACATAGCATTGCCTCGCCACCTTCAGACCCCCCTGATCCTAACCTGCATCCCTCCGTTATTGAACTTAAGACATTGGTGGAAAGAGGAGGGAACACAGCGAAAGGTGCTGATGAGGGGACGCCCAAAGATGGCGTTGTAACTGCTCGGAGCGTCCACTATCACGAACCTACAGTTCCGTGACACGCCTCCCAACTTCACATGCAGCCCAACTCCTCCTTCTACTTCCTTCCTCTCTCCAGAGAATCCGAACAAAGGTCCATCCGAAGCCAAGATCCTTTTCCTCTTAACCCTCATCTCATCAAAGGCCTTCTTGAAGATAACATTTACTGAGCTCCCATTGTACACCAGTATCCTCGAGACCGTGAAATTCTCCACCGCCGTCTGGATCACTAGGGCGTACAGAACGGATCTCCATAGTCCGGCATGTCTGCTGATGAGAAGGTAATCTTTTCTTCCGGCGAGGGAGCCTGGGTGGTAGAGGCGACCCCCCTTTGGTACATGGTTTGAAGGCTCCCCTTGCGGGTTGCCTCGATCCCCACTCCTCTGTGGATCACCCTGATCCCTCTCCGGGTTCCCACGTCTACCCGGTCCTCACATCTATCTTCTCCCTCCCCCTGCTGCACTTCCATGATCCTAACCGGCGGATCCTGCCTCCCTGCTCCTCTTGCTTCTCTCATCTCTAAGAACTCAGGGCAGGTGGCCGTCGCGTGACCTTCCTCCTGGTGGAAGTCACAAAAGAGCAACGCCGCCCTACCCCTTCTTCCTTCTCCTCCTCCTCTTCTCCCAGCTCCTCGAACTCCTCTCCTTGCTCCTCTTCCTCTGCCCACCTCCATGGCCTCTTGCGGCGGCGGGATGCGACCCCTTGGATCCTGCCTCCATGCTGGTTGGTCGAATCTCCTGGGTTCCTGTAAGTTATCTCTCCCCCGGTAGCCTCCTCCTTGGCCCTAGGGGTGACCCTCCTGGGGCCTCCAACCCAACCGGCTGTTCGGCTCCCGGGCCCCCCATCCCTGCTGCTGCCCATGTCTTCGGAGTTCTTCCCTCTTTCTTTCTTCTCTTTGCTCCCTCTGCTCTCTCGGCTCCTTCTGTCTTCCTGCTGCAGGTTCCTTCACATCATCCCCTGCCAGCCTGGCCAACTTATGCTGGATTTGCCCTCTCGAAGTCTATCTCTTTCTCCGCCCTCTCCATGAGCTCCTCAAAGGAGAGGGGGTCACTCTCTTTAACTCCATACTGAAGAATCTCGGCCTCAGCCCCAGGGTGAAGGCGAGCATCAGCGCGTACCCTGGGACCTCCTGGACCAGGAGGATCTCTTCCTGAAACCGGTCAACATAGTGACCCAGTGTCTAATCCTGCTTCTGCCTCACTACAAACAGGCACTCCGCCTCCTTCTTCCGCTTCTTAGACGTTGAGAACCTCAACAAAAACCCTCGGCGCAGATCCTCAAAGCTGTATATCAAACTTGTCGGCAATTGGTGGAACCAGTCCCGTGCCTTCTCCTTCAATGTGATGGCGAACAACTGACATTTGAAGGCATCTGTCATCTGCCTTATCGAAACCACATCTTCAAACCACTGCACGTGTTGTACAGGGTCATCCTTTCCTGAGTAGTAGGACATGTCCGGCTCCCGAAACCCCTCCGGCATCGGGGCCGAGATGATGAGCTCACTAAATGGGCTCTCGCCACCTGCCTGCCGAGAGGGCACGTCCCGCGGCCTCGGCTGGCTGGCCCGATCCGCGAGACCGTGCCCAGTAAGAGCTCTCGCACAGCCGCCTCCCTCTCGCCCAAATCTACCATAGTCTCCTTGCCTGGGCGCTAGCCTGGGAAGAGCTCTCGCGCGGCCACGTCCCTCTCACCAGCCTTCGTCGGGACCTCCTTCCCCGGGCGCTGTCCAGGGGCATTCTCGCCCAAGAGCGGGACCTCCTCTATCGGAACCTGAGGTGTGGCTGATGATATCACCAAAATCCGCATATTTTATAATATTTTAGGATGTTTTTCGTGACATTTTCATTTATTAGTACACATATGTTGTTTATTTATTTCATATCTTATTTTATTATATTTTATGTAAATGATGCTTTTCACGGGGTTATTATTTGTGTAATTGTAGACTCTAAAAATAAGTTCTAAAAGAGATAGATAAATGGTGAAGATTTCAGACGCAAAGGCAAGAAAGAAGACGGCATGGCTAGGATGGATCGAGCTCAATGGTTCAACACTCACTTTGGGTGTTGATTGGAGTCAACACCTTGGACTGCTGAATTCATTTCGGCAGTTTTGCTTAATTTATTTCAGCAGTTTTGCTGAATTTATTTCAGCAGTTTCGCTGAATTTATTTCAGTAGTTTGCTGAATTCATTTTGGCAGTTTCGCGGAATTCATTTCAGCAGTTTTGCTAAGTTCATTTCAGCCTCTTGGTGCTGAATTTATTGGCATTATTTTAGCAAATGGCGCTGAATTCAATTGGGGGCTGCAGTTACATGCTAAATTCATGGCGGAATTAACTGTGGCGTTACACATTTTTTCCGCTCAAAACTTTTGAGCTGTTTTCAAATTCTTCTTCTATAAAATGAGGTGACTTAGTGATCAAGGCATATCGGATTTTGGGAAAGTTGAAAGTGAGAGTTTGCTTGCATTTTATTTGTGAGTTTTTTGAGAGACATTGTATGAGAGGAAGAAGATTTCGAGGAAGTTCGTGTATGCGCCTCGCAAAGTTTTGTAAGTCTTTATCGTTCGATCAATAAAATTGTTTCTTTGTTTTTATTCTCTTATATGATAATCTCTCATATAATTTTTGTAAAATAAATCATGAGTGAGTAGTCTCATCTTGTTTTGGGTGCGATCTGATTACTTATTTAATTATATGATTATTTTTATTACTCTTCGCTCAATCATACGACTTGTATCCGGAAATTTTAATATGAATCTTGATATTTTGTGTTGCCGACTACGCATATTGCATTTCTCCGAAAGTACGATGCTATATAGCGCGATTGCATACAAAATATGCTTAGTGATTTAATCAAATCTCCGGACTCAGTTGCGGCGCTCTCTATCGATTTTTATCACCTAAATTTTGTCTTGTATTGCTCGCATATATTACATGCTTATGTGATTTTGATGTGATATGTGGAAATGAATACGCAAAATAATTGGATAAATTATAAAAATAAATGTTTTTCTGCAAATCATAACTTATAATATCTTTTCAGGATGCGATGAATTATTACTCTTAAATCATATATTAAATATTTTAATTAAAATTGCACCCGAAACATATTTTTCAACATTTCTTTCTCAAATTAAGATCTTGTTTTGTTTAAGGACAAATCAATCCAACCTTTTATTTTAGTTCGCCTGGATTAAAGAAAAAGATAAGCTTCTCAGTGGATCGACTCGTACTTGCATAGGTATTACAATTATACACCGTGCACTTGCGGTTTTTTATTACTTGAAATTTTGTTGCACTGTATCAATTCCAATCTTAAATTGCTTAATATATTGTATTGTTATTTTAGTGCTTTGAAATTTTCTCACCAGTGGCCCACTCGCTTCGGGCCGAGAAGGCCAAGCTGATGGTCTGCAGGACTTCTCGCCTGAAGTCTTCCAACATCTTCCTCGTCGCCTCCTCTCCCCGGGTGGGGGAGCCTCCAGAACCAGACCATTCACCTTCACCTCCAGCCATGGGACAAAACTCAAGGCTTTCTTGTATCAGCTGCCTTCCACGTTCACCGCACCAGAACTGTTGGAGCCAAAAATGACCTCAACGGGAGCTCAAAATAGGGGTGCAGCCAACACCTACTTCTCTCGAGCCTTGACCCTCGACTAGATTCAAAGAACCTAAGACTGACCCAAAGCCTCAGCAGGGAGGTCCCACCTCACACCCGGAAGATCTCTGAGAGTTTCCCCTCCAAAGCCAAAAGCTGGGTTAGGAGCTCCTCAAAAAGCACTGGAGATTTGGAGGATAATGAGAGCTTGCTTTCTATGGAGCCCTTATGGATCTATTTATAGTTTTCTGAGTTGGATCTACAAATAACCACACTGAACTGGCCTGAAATTACCTAAGTACCCTTGGTTGGGTCTGCCAACAGCCAAACTCCGCTATTCTGAGGAGCTATATGCAGACCATCAAGGGCAAAAGGGTAAAAATACCCGGGGTAGAAGGGTAAAAACCCCCTTGGGTATAGAAATGTGAAAAAAGCCCTCTCTCTATATGGCGAGTGGGAAAAATTTATCGGCGAGACGAACATTCCTCTCGTCTCGCCAACCTTATATGTCGTGAGCCCTTCTCGCGGCCAAAGGCCTTCTCGCGTCCCCAGAAGGGGTGTCTCGCCAACTGCAGGGACTTCTTATCTCGCCAACTGCGAGTGGACCACATGATCCCACTCGCCCATCAATTCCACTCGCCCTGCCTCGTCTATCTCGCGCTTTTGAGGTCCTCTCGCGAGCCCGAGGTTGTACACCAGCAGATAGTTGTGTCGAGATAAGTCAAATGTCTCGACACCTTCAAGTTCAGACTGGAAATTTTATCAAGTACAGATGTGTCGAGACTGTTAAGATGTCTCGACACCTTCTAAGAACATTAAGTATTATTATGTCGAGACACTTGAAACTTATCGACACTTATAATCATGAAGTTGTACAGAGTCAACACAACAAAGTGTCAAGTCAACTTAGAAGTGTCATGTCAACTACAGTGACTTGACATCTCATCCTAATCCATTTGAAGGAAAACTTGAAGTATGATTACATATGATGATGTCATCAATCAGAAGCCAACAATCAGTGAAAGCTATAAATAGAGGGGTTGTCTATACAGATTACGATAATGGATTCATCAATCAATCTATTTACTCTTTATGATTTCTCCTAAGTCAGAGAAGGGCGACAACTCCAAGAAGAAGGAAGACGCAAGTCCTCAAGAAAGTCTTCTGATCCTTTCAACAAGTTGATCAGAGGATTAAGGTGGATTTGTTCTACAAGTTCTTCAAGGAAATCAAGTCGATCATCATCAAGAACATTGCAAATCTACTGAAGAATCATTTCAGCCAGTCTGCTCATCAAGAACCAATCCTGTGTTGCTGAATTGAAAAATCTGAATTCTCAGATAAGTAAGATCACAAAATTGTTGTTTTCTGAGATTACTTTCTTTCTCATTTTCCTCTTAATTTTGTAAGATCTCTTTGAGATCTGAGTGGGTAGGAGATATATTCTCTGAGTTGTAAGGTTGATTTATAAAGGCTGAGGTAGGTGATTTGTGTGAGATCACTGAGGTGTAAGACTTGTATAGTTTGAGTTAGGGTTCTTGAGGGACCTAAAGTAGGAGATTGGGTGGATCTCTGAGGTAGGACCTATTGGTCCGAGGTGTAGGTTTCTAGAAAGAAACTAAGTTTGTAAGATCTGTTGATCTGAGTTGAAGAGGAGGAGATATAATCTTATCTAGCACATTGCTAGTGAGGAAGAATGAGGAAGGTTGATTTATCCTAGATAGGGGAACCTCTATAAAATCTCTGTGTTCTGTGGATTGCTTGTGTTGTGTTCTTGTGGATGTTTATTTTCAAGTATCTGCTGAACTTTTAGTATAAGTGACAAAGAAATTTAAAAGACACTTATTCACCCCTCCTCTAGGTGATTAACTACCCATAAATTTATCTTTCCATAGATAGACACAAACACGCATGCACACACAAAGACACAGACACCCATGAACACACACAGACACACATATCGAGACATAGACACTCACACAGACATAGACACACACTCACACACTTACACACGCACAGATATAGACACTGACACACACACACATGCATGCACATACACACACAAAGAGAGAGAGACACAAACACACACAGACATAAATACACACACACTGATACAGACACGCATAGACACACACAAACATCTTGTGAGCCCTCCTTGAGGATGTTCCTGTCCAGAAATTACTTCTCCATTCCATCCAATAATCTGAGTGGACGCAAGAGAGTTGATATCCAGTAGTCACCAGCCAATCATGGATCTATATTTGGCCATCTCGATTTTAATAGGTGAAAGATAGTTAGTAAATCATATTAATCATAATTTTTTTTGTGAAAATAATTAATCATTAAAAATAGTTTTATATAATTATTGGAAGAAAAATAGCTAGTAAATAAAATGTTTTTTGGTAAAATAAATTTATTTCATTAAAATGTTTTTATACACTAATCAAATAAGTACTTAAATCACTTTTTTGAAAAATTAAGATTTGAAAATTTCATTTTCCCTCAAATTTTTTTAGCAATGTTTGCATGTATGAAAGAGTTTGAGTTATTTCCTACATTCTTTTCCATCATTAATAAAATTAAAAGTAAAAAAGTAATATTTAAAGAGCTTCGTTTAGACATTAAATTTTTTAGATATTTAACTAGCTTCTTATAGTTATTGTTATTATATATTAAAAAATAACTAATAATTATAATAAAAGCATGTGTATAAATTTAAAATTAATATTAAAATTTTGATATAAAAATGAAAATATTTTTATTGAAAAAACAATAAATAATTGTAACGAAATAGTCTTTACTATATTTCATTTTATTGTGAGGAAAAAATGTTTGTTACAACTAAGGCTCTGTTTGGTTGGGCTGTTGCTGATGGAAAGCTGTTGATGAGCTGTTGCTGATTGAAAAAGTGCTGATACTGGAAACAGAGTTTTGTTAAAAAACTGTTTGGGTGAAACAGAGTTTACAAAACGAAGTTTCCGAAAAGTTGTTTGGATTCAAAACGGAGTTTTTACCAAAAAAAAAATTTTCAAGTATGAAATTGACATAACACAATACTAAACAAACTTTCATTCACAACACAAAATTAAGGTTCATTGATACAATGTTTTACACTTTACGCTCTTGATTCATACAGCTGATTCGCAATACTATTACGTAGCGCAATCATCTCCTCTACACCGCCTGCAGTGTCAGTACATGTCTCTTGTGGACCTTGTGAGAAGATCTCATGGTCTTGAACCCTTTGTTCAGACTCACTAAAATCAATGTCCACATGCAATGGATGCCGACGAATGAAATTATGTAAACACATAGTGGCAATCACAATAGCTACTTGCTTGTCGAAACGATAGCTTGACATGTCCCGTAGTATGGCTCATTTCTTTTTCCAAACACCAAAAGATCGTTCTATCACACTTCTTAGTGATGAGTGTGCGTGATTGAAAATCTCTCGGTCTCCTTCGGCTCGACGACCACCACGAGCAAAGTCTGGCAGATGATAATGCGTATCTTGATACGGTTTCAGGTATCCTCTTTGCAGAGGATAACCAGAATCTACCAAGTAATATTTTCCTGAAAATTATTTAATAATATTTAGGGACAATTATTTTATATATAATATAACAAAATTTTACATAGTTACCTAGAGGTGGATGCGGGAAGGTGTATCATGGATCACTTATCACAAAATTGAAAATACGGCTATCGTGCGCTGATCCCTCCGAACCCGGCATAACGAAAGTGAAGCACATATTGAAATCACAAGCAACCATGACATTTTGGGTTGGACTGCCACGTCTCCCAATATAAGGTACCTGACTTCCAACTGGTATGCACGCGTGAACATGTGTCTCATCAATTGCTCTGATGCAATCTTTAAAAAATGGCATGTAACGTCTGTCATACATAATCTCTGGGGGAGTACTGCTGAAAGATCTATCTGATGGCTGAATCACTTCTTTCGCTAACTTCAGCAAAGCACGAAGACCTCGAGAAAAAAATCGGCTAGCTGTCTCCGTTGAATGCTGAAAGCGCTCAATTATTTTTCTCATTGATTCATTATGCCATAATACGTATATTGTCAGCGCCAGGATTTCCCGGGATGCAGTCTTTCTTGTTCCCCGAAATCCACACTTCTCTTCCAGAGCATGCAATAAGTCCATAAAAATTTCTTGACTCATCATGAAAGAGTCATGAAACCTCACCCGTGACCCGCATAGTAGCTTTACCACCCATTTATCGCCTGTTTGCTTTGAAGTAATGCGTGGTACCGAACAAAGCATCATGGAAGTATACTCGGTCACCAAAGATACAGCTGCAACCACATTTGATGATGGGCAAGCACATAATTTCTTCTTGTAATCTTCTGCCCTTCAGTCGAATTTTCAGATTCATCGCTAAACATATTTTGTATGAGAAATAAATTATCAACACTTACTATAAGTTAATTTTTAATGAAAACACACGCATACATAGAACAACACACACACATAACAACATACACATACACACACACAAATATATACACATATAACATACACACACACACATAACAACACACACACACACACATAACATACACACACACATAACAACATACACATACACAAACACACACACATACAACACAACACACACACACATACAACACAACACACACACACAAACACACACACACACATATACACACAACACACACACACACCACACACACACACACACATACAAATATTTCACACAAGCATACATAGAACAACACACACACACATAACAACAAACACACACACACATACAACACAACACACACACACAAACACACACACACATATACACACAACACACACACACACATACAAATATTTCACACACACATACAAATATTTCACACACGCATACATAGAACAACACACACACACACACACACATAACAACAAACACATACACACACACATACACATATAACATACACACAAATAAAAAACACACACACACATACACATATAACATACACACACACATAACAACACACACACACAGACACATACACACACACACACACATGAAACACAACACACACACACACATACAACACAACACATACACACAAACACACACACACATATACACACAACACACACACACACACACACACACACACACACACACACACACACACACATATAACATACACACACACATAACAACACACACACATAACAACACACACACAGAGACACATACACACACACATAAAACACAACACACACACACACACACACATACAACACAACACACACACACAAACACACACACACATATACACACAACACACACACATACAAATATTTCACACACACATACAAATATTTCACACACGCATACATAGAACAACACACACACACACACACACACATAACCACACACACATACACATAACATACTCACACACAAATAAAACACACACACACACACACATACAACACAACACACACACATACAACACAACACACACACACACACACAAACACACACACACATACACAAACACACACATACACAAACACACACATACACATATAGCAAAATCTGTAAGCACACAAAATCTGCAACACACACACACACATACTTCCCAAAATCTAGAAGCACACACACACAAAGAGCACACAAAATCTGCACACACACAAATCTGCAACACACACACAACAAAGAGCACAAACTCAAAATCTGCAACACACATACAACCCAAAATCTGCAACACACACACACAAAGAGCACAAACACATACACATCACAACACAACAAGCACACACATGGAGGAAGACTGAAAAGCCAAATCTGGAAAAAAATGAAAAAGCCTAAAATTGAAAAGGAGGAGAAGGGGTATACCTGCTCGGGTCGGTGGAGAAATTTCTGGAGTCGTGCGGGAAAGAGTCGGTCGTCGTCGTCGGGGAAGAAGCCGGCTCGTCGTCGGGGAAGAAGGCGTCGGATGTGTCGGGGAAGAAGCCGGCTCGTCGTCGGGGAAGATACCGGATCGTCGTCGGGGAAGAAACCGGCTCGTCGTCGGGGAAGAAGTCGGCTCGTCGTCAGGATCTCGAGCTCTCCTCCTCTTCGCGCTCCGCTCGAGCTCTAGGGTTGCGGCAGAAGAAAGCAAAGGTTGCGGCAGAACGCAAGAATTTGTTGCGGTTCGTGATCAAGAGGAAGCCGCGTATTTTTAGAAACGGCGGTTCTTGAAACAGCAACGCCAACATAGCTTATGCGTAAAATGCCGGTGCATTTCAAACGCACCGTAGGCAAAAAGCCCAACCAAACGCCACCTAAGTTATTTGTAATGACACAGTCATTCGTCACCAGAAATAATTGCATCAGGTTTTGAGGACAATCATTCATAAAGTTTTTTTCATTATAAAAAAAAATTTGTAACGATTTTAGTTAGTTGTTGTAATGAATTTGGTCCTTACTAATAATGCAGTTTGTTGTATTGAATTTTATGCTCACTCCCCTTTTTATATATTTTAAAATATATTAAGAATGATAAATTTTATTCTCTAATCTTTATCCTTAATTTTAAACAAGGTCTCGTTGCGCGCTCTCGCGTGCATTTCTCCCTTGCGTGCTCCCGAGCGCGCCGCCTCGTTGCGCGCTCTCGCGCGCATTTCTCTCTTGCGCACTCTCGCGCGCGCCGCCTCGTTGCGCGCTCTCGCGCGCATTTCTCCCTTGCGCGCTCCCCCGCGCGCCGCCTCGTTGCGCGCTCTCGCGCGCATTTCTCCCTTGCGCGCTCCCGCGCGCGCCGCCTCGTTGCGCGCTCTCGCGCGCATTTCTCCCTTGCACGCTCCCGCGCGCGCCGCCTTGTTGCGCGCTCCCGCGCGCGCATTTCGCCCTTGCGCGCTCCCGCGCGCACCGCCTCGTTGTGCGCTCTCACGTGCATTTCTCACTTGCGCGCTCCCGCGCGCACCGCCTCGTTGCGCGCTGTCGTGCGCATTTCTCCCTTGCGCGCTCCCGCGTGGGCCGCCTCATTGCGCGCTCTCGCTCTCATTTCTCCCTTGCGCGCTCCCGCGCGCGCGCCGCCTCGTTGCGCGCTCTCGCGCTCATTTCTCCTTGAGCGCTCCCGCGCGCGCCGCCTCGTTGCGCGCTCTCGCTCGTATTTCTCCCTTGCGCGCTCCCGCGCGCGCCGCCTCCTTGCACCCTCTCGTGCGCATTTCTCCCTTGCGAGCTCCCGCGCGCGCCGCCTTTCTCTCGCGTATTCTTGCACCTGTCTCTCCCTTGCACGCTCATTCGTGCTATCACACATGTTGCTCCCTTGCACGAGTCCCTTCCCCCAGCGCTTCACGCACCTTTCTCCAACAAGCGCCCATCGCACTCTCCTCTGGCAAGCTCCCTGCGCATTCTCCTCCAACAAGCACCCTGCGCGCTCTCCTCCTACAAGCGCCCGACGCGCTCTCTTTACCAGCAAGAGCTCTGTGCGCTCTCTTTCATCTAGCGCTTCGCGCGCACTCCTCCGGCAAGCGCCTAGCGCGCTCTCCTCCAGACATCAGAACGTGTACAACAAGCTGCACCCGCTTCCAGGAATTATTAGAAGACTCCATAATACAATGAACACATCGCTCCCCGCAGCACTCAAAAAAATAATTAGCTCTGCGAGTGGTGGGCTGTCACCCTCCAGACTATCTCTCTCTCCCCCCAATAATTGTAACGAGAGGCGGTTTGTTGCCCTCGAGTTCTTGAAAAAGCCTTATAACAGCACTCAGATCTAGTGGAGGTTTGGCTGACAAAGATCCAACCACGTGGTTTTTCACCTCTTTCCGAGGTTTTTCACGTCAAAAAAATTACCTTGTCAACTTTCTATTTTCATAGACTATGTGCGCGCTCGACCGTTCCGAGAGCTAAGACGGTTCTTGAATTCCGTCCCGACCGGGACGTCGAGTTAGTTCGCAACAGTCTCGAAGATAGCCTCAAAGCAAGTTCTAGGAATCACAAAAAATTATTCTGATTTCAATAGAGTGGGGAATTCTACCCTATTCGATTTACCACACCACTACCAATAAGGAACTCTACATTATGCACAATCTGAAAGAACAAATTGAGGTGTTTGCAATATAAAAGAATAGCTCACTTTATTCTAATCTAACAAGTTGTGAATAGAAATTTCATTAGTAAATTGTATGTGAATTAAAGATTACATGGTTGAATGATAAACACTATAGAATAAACAGTTTCTCTACAATTTGAGTTAAGTATACTCCAAATAAAACAAATGGGTAGCATTCGATTGTATCTTCTTGAAACTCTAAATTATATAACAAAACTTGAAACACAAAAACATCTAGTTATCGACGGACTAGTTAAAAAGCTAGCTAAAATGTCTTTTATGCTCTGTGTATACAGACTAGTTAAACAAATTAATCAAATCAAGAAAAATATATATATATTTTTTTAAAATATATCCTCATTCTATCGTCATTCTTCCTCTCTCCTGCATTTCTCAACCTATGGATGACATGTCTTTCAATCCGACAATGATCTACAAAATTAATAAAGGATTTTGTCTCTATCTTTGGAAAATTGCATTAAAAAGAATCATAAGATTACTACGATTTTAAGAAGTTGGCTTCATTTGGTAGAGCAGTTGCGGTTGTAAAAGAAACTGTTGTAAATGCAGGTTTGTAAATGAAGCTGTTGTAAATTGGATGATGGAAATGAAATTCTGTTTGGCTAGTCTGCGTTTGCAGAGCTGTTCAAAACAGAGATCTGTTTGACAAAACAGCGGTAACGTTTTGTAAAAAAAATTTGTAAAAAAATCATTATATATTTTTATAAATTATTTTTTATAATATATCTTGAAAATTGTGAAGTGGAAGTGGTTGATGGGGCAGGTCGGGCGGCCTGGGCGGACAGCGTCGGCGGACTGGGCAGACTGGGCGGACTGGACGGACTGCGGCCTAGTGTTAGGTCTAGTGGAAGCTGGTTGTTCTTCTGAGCGGGTTGTACGGATGAAGTCCGCGGACTGTGCGGCCTGTTATCTGCGGATAGGGCGTTGGTTGATTGGTTTATCCAAGGAGCGGCCTGAGCGGATAGAGGCTTGCGGACTGGTGCGTTGCTCAGTGCCCGTGTTGCAAGCTTGTGCTTACCAGCGGATTGGGTGCTATCCGCTGGAGGCTGGCGGACTGTCGTGTTCGCGGTGTCCGCTGTTGCGGACTGGCCTTAGAGTTTGGCTGAGGCCTTGCCAAGCTCTGGTTGTACAGCACTGCTGTGGAGGTCTATGGCAGACTGGTGTGTGGAGTCCGGCAGATGGCTGTTGCATTGGGCAGGTGTGCGAGTAGCTTGTGGACTGCTTCTCCTTGGCGAAGTGTTGGCGGTCTGTGTTGCTAAGATGTTTGGCGGACGGAGCTATGTCCTCCATGCTTGTGTTAGGCCTTTGGTGGTTCTGGATTTGGTCACACTCTGTGCCAAGACCAGGGTGTCCGCAGTATCCGCCAAGTCCGCTGTTGACCGGGCGGACTGTTGCTAACTCTGCCTTTGGTCGTGGACTCGCGGCGGATGGAGGCTTGAGTCTTATTCTATGTGGACTACCTCTGGCTTGTGCGGACAGTCACTGAAGGGGGTTGCTGTCCTGCAGTGGTTGAAGACTTTGTGGGTTGATGCCTTGTCCGCATAGCTTGGGCGGACTGATGAGGGTTCGCCAAAGTTACCTTGCTCCTGGCGGGTTGATCCTTGGAACTGGCTAAGTTCTTGCGGACTTAGCGGACGGTGGTTTTGCTAGCGCGCGGGCTAGGGCGGTGTCTCTATATCTAGGGCGGTGACCACACTCCTCACCCCGCCTATAAATAGAACCCCCCCCGGCACATCTACAGTAACTGTGTGAACAGTAAGTTGGGTTCGGTGAGGTGTTGCGGTCTCAGTTTTCTGTCCGCGCGGATTGATTCAGTGTTAACTGTTGCTGTGTGCAGGTCGCGCGGGTAGCTTCAAGGAGCCAGGAGTTTGACTTTGACTTCGGTCAATTACTTGGAAGTGTGCGGTCTCAGCAGGGCGCTCAGCGGCGTGTCAGTTCTCTGATTCAACTTTGCCAGTTCCAATAACCTGTCTGCCGGTCTCAGGCGGGTAGGCGGTCTGTTCCTCAGTTCATCAGCAGGAGGCGAATAACGTGTGTTCGCGCGGCCTCGCGGCTTCGGCGGACTCCGTATCTATTCGGCGAATTGCAGCATCAGCTCGGGCGGCTTCGGCGGACTTGGCGACTTCGGCGGTCTCGGCGGTTTTCGGTGCTGTCCGCCCGACTTGGTTTTGACTTTCTGTTATAGCTTGTGTACTAGCGAAATCATGTCTCACTATGTATACCTCGCCTTATAAAGAAGTGAAATGTATAAAAGATCTGCTTGTGCTTCCATTGTTTGTTGGTGTTAACCTTGTTCCTTGGGTTTCCGCAAGATCAAAGTGTGAACTGGGTAGTGCCAAAGATATTAATTTGGAGTTTGGGCTATCTTGCTGACCACTTTGAGAAAATTCAACATGGTATCAGAGGGAGGTTCAGTTGCGTGAGCGGTGGTCAACCAGTGTTGTTACTCTGTGCTTGAGTGGTGATCAACCTGTGTTGTTGCTCGGAGCTTCTGAAAGGTTGCTAACCAACGGTTGTTGCAATGGAAGGAAGTTATGCAAGAGGTCTTGGCATTGAACTCTTAACGCCGACTAACTTCAAGAAGTGGAAGTCGTGCATGAAGAGTTATCTTCTGGGTGAGGAGCTATGGGAGGTCGTCGGTGGTGACGACAGACAGGAAATTACTGCTGTGTTTGGTACTGCTGAGCAGGTTAGGCTCTGAAGAAAAATGAATGTTAAGGCGGAGTATATTCTCAAGAGGGCTGTGTCATCAGAATTGTTTGATCACATCATTGGATGTGAGTTGGCTGCTGATATTTGGACAACCATTGATGAGTTGTTCAATAGGAAGAATGTGGCGCGACTTCAGTTCCTGGAGAATGAGTTGGCTAGAACAACTCAAGGAGTCCTTTCCATCTCGAAGTACTTCTTGAAGATGAAGAGCTTGTGTGTTGAGTTGTCGGCA
The DNA here is from genome assembly GCA_039583875.1 of Platanthera guangdongensis. NCBI lineage: Eukaryota > Viridiplantae > Streptophyta > Magnoliopsida > Asparagales > Orchidaceae > Platanthera > Platanthera guangdongensis. Next base: position 224,263,297 of record CM077158.1, read on the forward strand.
CTTGATCCTGATGAGCCTATCTCTGAGGCTAAGATGAAAATGCATATAATCCACGGCTTGCGGAAGAAGTATGTGGCCTTTGTGACATCTGTTCAAGGTTGGGCTACTCAACCATCTCTGCTAGAGCTTGAGAACCTGCTTGCATCACAAGAGAGCTTGGCAAGGCAGATGGCTGGAGTGAATATCAATCATGAAGACAGTGAAGCTCTCTTCTCAGGCAAGAAGAAATGATGGGAAGAGAATAAGAAGAAGCAGGTCGCTGGTGAGAAGGGGCCTTCAACGTCTTATCAGCCGGAGAGGAGCAATGCTCCTAAGGACTTTAAGAAGAACTTGAAGTTCTACCGGTGTCATCAGCGAGGGCACTTCAAGTGGGACTGCAAGGTCAAACTACAGCCTGGGCATGCTACAGGAAAGGAGGAAGTTTGCTCTAGGAGTGAGGAAGCAGAATGGGGCGGAGCTTTCATGATGGGCACTTGTGTCTGTGCCTTGTCTGCTGAGGACTTCAATGGCGAGTGGATCGTGGACTCCGGGTGTGGTCATCACCTCACCGGAGACAAGTCGAAGTTCTCCTCCATGCAAGCATACTCAGATAATGAAGCTATTATCACTGCTGATAATACTGTTTATGCAGTAGAGAAAGAGGGGGTTGTGTCTTTGGGTAGTGATCAGGGGCCACTCATATTAAGGAGTGTGTATCACGTACCGGGCATGAAGAAGAACCTCTTCTTGGTGACCAATGCGGTGGACGCTGGGTATCATGTTCTGTTTGGGCCAACAGACGTGAGGTTTCTTCGCAACGTATCAGCGGTTAAGGCCGATGTTGCTCATGTAGGAAGGAGGGTTAAGAACTTGTTTGTTCTTGCAACCAATTCTTATGTTGATCGAATGAGAGTCAACGATAGCGCTGCTATCTGGCATGAGAGGCTGGGGCATGTAGGAATGGACAAGCTGAAGGCGATGGCTAGTAGAAGTTTGGTGAGGGGTCTGCCTAAGTTATCCTCCTTTGGTGACGGACATGTTTGCACGGGGTGTCAATACGGTAAGGCACATCATCTTCCGTTTGATAAATCACAAACAAGGAGCAAGCTACCATTGGAGTGCATTCATGGCGACTTGATGAGACCAACGGTCACTGCCAGCCTTGGTGGAAGCAGATACATGCTTGTCCTGATTGATGACTACTCAAGGTATACTTGGGTGTACTTCTTTAAGGATAAGTCAGAAGCCTTCCGTTTGTTTGTGGAGTTCAAGGAGTTGGTGGAAGGCGGCTTGGCTTGCGGATCAAGAAGCTTAGAACAGACAACGGTGGTGAGTTTATCTCCTCCGAGTTTTCTAACTTCTGCAGGAAGCACGGGATCCAACGAGAGCTCACTTGTGCTCACACTCCACAACAAAATGGAGTAACGGAGCGGAAGATCCGTCATTTGACGGAGACATGCAAATGTTGGCTTCATGCGAAAGACATTCCAAGATCCTTTTGGGCGGAGGGGATGTCTTGTGCTGCTTATGTCATCAACAGGATGCCGCTCAGCCCGATCAACATGAAGACTCCTTTTGAGCTGTTGCTGAAGGAGAAGCCGAGTGTGGGACACCTTAGGGTGTTCGGTTCAACCTGCTATGTGCATGTCCCGGATGCTTCACGGACTAAGCTGGATGCGAAGGCAAGGAAGCTTGTCTTTGTTGGCTACGATGAGCGAAAGAAGGGATGGAAATGCATGGATCCTGCGACGAAGAAGTTCGTGGTGTCAAGAGACGTTGTCTTTGACGAACTGACGTCGTATGGAGGTGGCTCGGTTGAGCTAACCGGAAGTAGCAAGGTTGATGAAGCACCGGTGGTAACTGCTGAAGGCTTGGAAGAGGAGCTTGCTGTTTCACGAGCAGCTCCTGTTGCTTCTAACTCCGAGGCTGAGCCTTCTGGCTCAGGAAGCAGGGGGAGCAGTGTTCAAAGCTTGCCCCAAGTAGGAGTTGAGCCCGAAGAAGCAACGGAAGCAGTAAGCAAGGAGCCGACTCTTCGGAGATCGAAGAGGGTTATTAAGCCTCCGGCTCGGTACTATGATGGGAATGCAGTGAGCTTTGTCTCCTGCTTCTTTGCAGGTCCTCTGGATGAGCGAGAGCCTGCAAACTTCAACGAGGCCACTAGAGTTAAGGAGTGGGTAGATGTCATGAAGGAGGAGATAGCTGCTCTCAAGAAGAATGAAACCTGGGACCTTGTGCCCAAGGTTGATGGCATTACTCCAGTTACTTGCAAGTGGGTGTATAAGTTGAAGAAGAAGACTGATGGGAGCATTGATAGGTTCAAAGCTCGCCTGGTTGCTCGAGGATTCTCATAACAGTATGGAGAAGACTATGAGGAGACATTTAGTCCGGTTGCAAAGATGACTTCAGTTAGAGTGGTGATTGTCTTGGCTGCTAGCGAGGGGTGGAAGATGTGGCAGCTTGACGTGAAGAATGATTTTCTTTACAGAGAGATTGATAAGGACATCTTCATGGTGCAACCACTTGGTTTTATTTCTAAATATCATCCGGACTATGTCTGCAAGCTCAGGAAGGCTCTCTACGGGTTGAAGCAAGCTCCTAGAGCTTTGTATGGGAAGATAGCAGAGTATTTGCAATTCTGCGGGTATCTTGCCTCTAACTCGGACTCTAGCTTGTTCGTCAAGAAGAAGGGGGAGCTTCAAGTCTTGGTCCTGCTGTATGTGGATGACATGATCATCACAGGGAATTTGGAGGGGAAGTAGCAAGGCGCAGGGCTGAGCTTGCTATACGCTTCGAGATGAAAGACTTGAGAGAGCTTCATCACTTTCTCGGTCTTGAAGTGGAGAGGAAGAAGTGTGGTATACTCATTTGCCAAAGAGGATATGCAGATCCCATTGTGAAGCGGTTTGGCATGCGCGAAGGAAAGAGTTGCTCTACTCCACTGGAATATGGGCTGAAGCTTCGACGAGATGAGGGAAGGGTTCTTCATGATCCCTTGGTGTTCAGGGCTCTTGTTGGGAGCTTGATCTACCTGACGATTACAAGGCCAGACATTTCTTGCGCTGTTGGCCGAGTAAGTCGGTTTATGGCTGAACCAAGGAAGTCGCATCTAGTGGCGGCAAAGCACATCTTGAAGTATGTCAAGTCAACTTCTGATATGGGACTTCGCTATAGAAGGGACTCGGATTTTGTCTTTCTTGGGTACACGGATGCTGACTATGGCGGTGATTCGGATGATCGTAGGTCAACTTTAGGTTATGTGTTCACTTGCGGTTCAGCTAGCATCTCGTGGTGCAGCAAGAAGCAGGACTCGGTGTCAGTCTGAACTACGGAGGCAGAGTATAAGTCTTCGGCCTTGGCAGCTCGGGAAGTCATCTGGTTGAGGAGGCTTATAGAGGATGTTCATGAAGAAGTGCAAGGGCCAACTTTACTCCGGGGTGACAATGTGAATGCTCTCAAGCTGGTAAACAATCCAGTGTCTCACGCCAGGACCAAACACATTGAGATAGATCACCACTTCATACGAGAGAAGGTATTGGAGGGATATCTGTTGGTCGGGCATGTTCGGAGTGAAGACAATCTTGTTGACATCTTCACGAAGCCACTGTCGAAGGGGCCCTTTGAGCGGTTGCGCAGCTTGCTGGGCTTGATCACCACTTCTCACTTCAAGGGGGAGTGTTGAAAATTGTGAAGTGGAAGTGGTTAATGGGGCAGGTCGGGCGGCCTGGGCGGACAGCGTCGGCGGACTGGGCGGACTGGGCGGACTGCGGCCTAGTGTTAGGTCTAGTGGAAGCTGGTTGTTCTTCTGAGCGGGTTGTACGGATGAAGTTCGCGGACTATACGGTCTGTTATCTGGGGATAGGGCATTGGCTGATTGGTTTAGCCAAGGAGCGGCCTGAGCGGATAGAGGCTTGCGGACTGGTGCGTTGCTCAGTGGCCGTGTTGCAAGATTGTGCTTACCAGCGGATTGGGTGCTATCCGCAGGAGGCTGGCGGACTGTCATGTTCGCGGTGTCCACTGTTGCGGACTGGCCTTAGAGTTTGGCAGAGGCCTTGCCAAGCTCTGGTTGTACAGCACTGCTGTGGAGGTCTATGGCGGACTGGTGTGTGGAGTCCGGTAGGTGGCCGTTGCATTGGGCAGGTGTGCGAGTAGCTTGCGGACTGCTTCTCCTTGGCGAAGTGTTGGCGGTCTGTGTTGCTAAGATGTTTGGCGGACGGAGCTATGTCCGCCATGCTCGCGTTAGGCCTTTGGTGGTTCTGGACTTGGTCACACTCTGTGCCAAGACCATGGTGTCCTCAGTATCCGCCAAGTCCGTTGTTGACCGGGCGGATTGTTGCTAACTCTGCCTTTGGTCGTGGACTCGTGGCGGATGGAGGCTTGAGTCTTGTTCTATGCGGACTGCCTCTGGTTTTTGCAGACAGACACTGAAGGGGGTTGCTGTCCTGTAGTGGTTGAAGGCTTTGCAGGCTGATGCCTTGTCCGCATAGCTTGGGCGGACTGATGAGGGTTCGCCAAAGTTGCCTTGCTCCTGGCGGGTTGATCCTTGGAACCGGCTAAGTTCTTGCGGACTTAGCGGACGGTGGTTTTGCTAGTGCGCGGGCTAGGGCGGTGTCTCTATATCTAGGGCGGTGACCACACTCCTCACCCGCCTATAAATAGAACCCCCCCCCCCCCGGCACATCTACAGTAACTGTGTGAACAATAAGTTGGATTCAGTGAGGTGTTGCGGTCTCAGTTTTCTGTCCGCGCGGATTGATTCAGTGTTAACTGTTGCTGTGTGCAGGTCGCGCGGGTTGCTTCAAGGAGCCAGGAGTTTGGCTTTGACTTCGGTCAAGTACTTAGAAGTGTGCGGTCTCTGCGGTCTCAGCAAGGCGCTCAGCGGCGTGTCAGTTCTCTGCTTCAATTTTGCCAGTTCCAATAACCTGTCCGCCGGTCTCAGGCGGGTAGGCGGTATGTTCCTCAGTTCATCAGCAGGAAGCGAATAACGGTGTGTCCGCGCTGTAATGCCCCGAAACTCAAAGGAGCAAAAGGGGGACGTTTTGGGCCAGTTTGGGTTCTGGCAGCAGGCACACGGCCTGGGACACGGGCGTGTCCCAGGGCGTGTCAAGCGTGTGTCGACACTTAGCCGCGAAGACGTCGAGATTTACTCGACGATTCGTCGAGAGTGGGCACACGGCCTGCGACACGGGCGTGTCGCAGGGCGTGTCGACCCGTGTCGACACTTAGCCGCGAAGTCGTCGAGATTTACTCGATGATTCGTCGAGAGTGGGCACACGGCCTGCGACACGGGCGTGTCGCAGGGCGTGTCGACCCGTGTCGACGATCGTCCCGAGGAGTCGTCGAGATTCGCTCGACGATCGTGGAGACAAGGCACACGACCTAGGACACGGGCGTGTCCAAGGCCGTGTCATCAAGTCGTCGATCTTCACTCGACGAAGTGTCCCGTGTACACGGCCTGGGGCCCAGGAGTGTCAATGTGACACGGGTAAGGACACGGGCGTGTCCTAGAACCCGTGCAGTGCTCGGGTTGAAAATGGGGAAAAATCATGGGGTACACGGTCGATCACACGGCCGTGTCAGGTGGAACACGGCGTGTCAGCTCGAACACGGGCGTATTCGATACCCGTGTGAGGTTCCAGGTGATTCGATTTTGACGGCAAACGTGGCACACGGCCCTGGACACGGGCGTGTGTCAGGCGCCAAAGAGGAACTCAAGGGTAACGATCCTCATCTTGAGCATAAATAGCTCTCTTTCTTAGCATAGGTAGCCCGCTCTCGCGAGTTTGCGGAGAGTTGGAGGCGTTCCTTCGGGTAGATATGTGAAGTCCTCGTTGTTTAGAGTCCGTATGCGAGAACGGACATAGGCATGATGTGTGAAGCCTACCCGGACATGTTAGTCTGGATCGGTGATGTTGCATTGCATAAGGCCGGAGAAGACTCCGTGCTATTGGTTGTTTTTCGGGTTTTCTACGCGGTAGATTGCAGCAGGGAGCCTTGGGGACTAACCCAAAGGTGCACCCGGAAAACTGGGCGGATACGAGATCTTGCTAACTTGGTGGCTTGAGAGCCAACTTGAACATAACGGGTTATGTGACTTGTGATGGAAATGGGACTCAGTGGAAGTTTGACCCGCGCAAATGGCTTAAATTGTCGTTGCGATGTGAGCACGGGTTAGATGGAACTGTACCCGTTCTATGTCGTTCGGTTAAAGAGACCTAAAGGCACGTGGCACTTACCGTTGGCATAGATTAGGGTCTTCGGCAGTCAATGGCTTAAATTGTCGTGACCCAGGCCAGGAAGACAAATTGCTCATAGGTTTGGCCGTCCAAGTGGCGGTGGTGAGTCCGGAATGTCTATGGCTTTAATTGACGTGACATCGACCGGTTCACCGAGAATGTGCCCTGAGAGCACGGGGTGTGTGGCCGTGCGAGTCCAATGTCTGTGATGAAATGGCTATATATATATATATACATTGCTCGCTTATGCTAATGAAATGCAGGGAAGGAGCATCGCCGCCCCGAGTTGGGGCGGGATCGTTATAATTTGGTCAGCATTGCTGACCGTTGCCATTGTTTTGCCACCGTGCGGTGGTTTGTTGATTGCAGGTGCAGCTGGACCAAGCGGTCAATAGCGGGCTGAAAGCCCTTTTTGCGAAGCCGGCCCTCGAAGGCCCAAATGGAAGTGTTTACTGTTTCATTCATGTATGACCGGCCTGCATGCTGTGGTTTGTAAAACATGTAATATTCAAGTGAAACATTTTGTAAGGCCTTAAGGCTTGTTTTAGGTATTTTTGTTTAACATTCCTATTTTGTACTAGTGGACATTCATGCTCTAATGCTGGGTTCTTGTTACAACTTTTATAAATTGCTTCCGCTAGAATGCTCTGTGTAGGACGTTGAGATTGGTTGGATGGTTTCCATAAGTAACCACCCGGTCTGTCTGTAGTATATGGCGTCGGGCCCCGGCCGGACCTACTGCTATATGCTATGCGACGGATAGGGGTTTTTACAATTTGGTATCAGACTACTGGTTTTGGTTGGGCTTAAATTGAATTCGTGGCCGAATTCTTTTTAAGGGGTGGTGAGCACATTTTGTGCGTCATCGTAATAACAGTAAAAAGAACCCATGAATGTCCACTTAGGAATGAAAATACTCGTGTTTGAGGAACCTGCGTGTTCCTATAATTGTTGTTTGCAATTTATTTGGTCGCTTAACGGTGTTTTGTACCACTATAGGTGACCCGAAGTGGTGTTGGGCCGTCAGAATGCCGAGTTTCTGAGGCTAGTAGTGCACCGGATGTTGCTCCCGCAACACCTCTGTCGGCTGAGAATATACGATTGGTGGCTGAAGCGGTGTTGGCCGTGATTAATGCGCAGCCTGGAAGGCAAACGCAGCAGCCTGCTCCTGTGTTGGAGCAAGTACCTCTGCAAGAGGTTGAGCCGAGGAGAGTGGAGCAAGTGGTTGTAGAACTGGTGGTGCCAAGGAGGGCAACTGAGAGGCAGCTAAAGCATGTAATGAGCTTTAACCCTCCGTTATTCTCGGGGTTGGGAACCCCATCTCAGGCTGAAGACTGGCTCTCCAGGGTGAAGAGAGTCATGACAACAACGGAGACGGAGGAGTGGCAAATGACCACCATCGCTACGTTCCTTTTGGACGGTGAAGCGAGAATGTGGTGGGAAGGATTGGAGCTGCATCATTTGAGAGGTAGACAACTGATAGACGTTCCGATGGAAGAGTTCTCGGGATTGTTCTTGGCAAGATACCTCCCCTCTACTCAGAGGATTTCGATGGAGAATGAGTTCCTGAAGTTGGTACAGGGTGAGAGGAGCGTGGATGAATATCTCCACGAGTTCACTCGTTTGAGTCGTTATGCTAGCTCCACCATCATGGATGAGGAGCGCAAGACTAATCGCTTCTACGAAGGGTTGAGAGATGAGTTGAGGTTACTACTCTCGGGGCCGATGACGCAGGGTTTCTTAACCTTGGTCAATACTGCCCGGTCCTTGGAGAAGGACATGAAGAGTGTGCAAGCGAAGAAAGTCTTGGGTGATAGAAAATCTGAATTCAAAGTGCCGACTACTTCAAAGTCCGGCTATCGGAGGTCTTTCAAGAAGCATAGGACTTCGGGTCCAGCTCCTTCTGGTGCTTCTGGGGCGACTACGAGTTGGACCCCGGGCGCTTGCTTTACATGTGGAAAGACGGGGCATTTCGCCCGTGATTGTTGGAGCGGACGTCCTAAGTCCGAGAGGAGGCCGTGAGCTACTTATGAAGAGAAGGGAAAGGCGGTGGAGTCGACCGCATCCCATTATGCTCCGGCCCAACCAAGGGTCTACAATCTTGGCCAACAGGAGGCCATTAAACAAGCTGATGTGGTGACAGGTACGGTTTAATTTATAGCAAGTCAATTTCTTTAAATACTTGTTATGCACATGTTACCTTACAACTACTTGTTTAGGATTTGTATTGATTTGTGAAAATCCGGCACGAGCACTCTTTGATACGGGAGCCTCACACTCCTTCTTGTCCGAAGGATTTATATCACGCATCGGAGTCCCTTCTTCGATGGCGAAGGATAAGTTGGATGTGTTGTTGCCCAATGGATGTTCGATGCGAGCGGATAGGATCTGCGATGTTAAGACTCGTATTGGGGAGCAGGAGTTCGACCTGCGGGCGTCTTTACTTCTGTTAGTGGAGTTCGACGTCATATTTGGCATGGACTGGCTCTCGGAGCAGCAGGCCCATATAGATTGCGGTAGCAAGGAAGTTAAGCTGGGAGCGAGTCGTGAGACGACATTTACGGGCTTAAAGGGGTCGAGCAAGACGTTGATGTCTGCTCTTCAGGTGGTGAAGGCGGTTCTTGCTGGAGCAGAACTGTTCTTTACACTAGTGGAGGTTGCAAAGCCGAAGCCCGCGTTGGATTGTATTTCAGTGGTATCGGAATACCCTGATGTGTTCCCCGCAAATCTTCCTAGAGCCCCGCCTCAGCGGGAGATAGATTTTACGATCGAGCTAGTGCCAGGTGCAAAGCCTGTGTCACGATCTCCGTATCAGCTAGCGCCTAAGGAAATGGCGGAGCTGAAAGTTCAACTGCAAGAGTTGTTGGAGCAAGGGTATGTGCGCCCGAGTTCTTCGCCTTGGAGCGCACCGGTCCTCTTTGTAAAGAAGAAGGACGGAAGCTTGAGGCTATGTATTGATTATCGGGAGCTAAACAAGCTGACGGAGAAGAACAAGTACCCGATCCCACGGATTGATGATCTTTTTGATCAGTTAGTCGGGTCGACGGTGTACTCGAAGTTAGATCTCAAGGCTGGGTACTATCAGCTGCGAATAAGGGAGAGTGATATCCCGAAGACAGCGTTTAGTACGAGATACGGGCATTATGAGTTTACGGTCATGCCGTTTGGGCTGACTAATGCGCCGTCAGTATTCATGGATTTGATGAACAGGACGTTCAGGGAGTACTTGGACCATTTCGTGATCGTCTTCATCGACGATATTTTGGTGTACTCGCAAAGTGAGGAAGATCACTTCAAGCATCTTCATTTGGTGTTGGAGACGCTAAGGAGAAACCAGTTGTATGCCAAGTTCTCGAAGTGCGAGTTTTGGTTGTCCTCAGTGGCGTTCCTCGGTCATATAGTGAGTGGAGAGGGTATTGCTGTGGATCCGACAAAGATTGTTGCGATACGGGAGTGGCCTGAGCTTGCTACTGTAGCGGAAGTCCGGAGTTTTTTGGGGCTTGCCGGCTATTATAGGCGCTTCGTAGAGAACTTCTCGCGGATAGCGTTACCTCTCACTACTTTGACGAGGAAGGAGCATAAGTTCGTTTGGACGCTGGAGTGCACGCGAGCTTTTGAGGAGTTGAAGTGTCGGTTGACCACGGTGCATGTGCTGAGTTCGCCGGTTGGGACCGAAGGCTATGAGTTATATAGCGATGCTTCAGGCAGCGGTTTGGGTTGCGTTCTACTGCAACACGGAAGCGTGATAGCTTATGGCTCGAGACAGCTAAAAGTGCACGAGAGGAATTATCCGGTCCATGACTTGGAGTTAGCGGCCGTGATTTTTGCCTTAAAGCTGTGGAGACACTATTTGTACGGTGTGAAGATTGATATCTACACCGATCACAAGAGCCTGAAGTACCTTATTGATCAGAAGGATCTGAATATGCGGCAGCGTAGGTGGATGGAGTTCCTGGGGGACTATACATTCAAGATCCACTACGTGCCTGGCAAAGGGAATGCGGTTGCGGACGCGTTGAGTCGCCGAGCCCCAGCTCAAGCAAATTGGCTATCGGTGCACGATGAGCGGTTGGTGCGAGAGTTGGAGGCATTGGAGATTGTTTGTGTGGACAGGCAATCAAGTGCTGAGGCAGTTCTAAATTGGATTGAAGTCCAATATGACCTGGCTGATCGTATTCGGCAGGCTTTGGATATGGATGCTCATATGAAGCAATTCATGATAGAGGCTCTGGATGGGTCAAATCCCCAATTCGTCGTGGAGGACGGATTGCTTTGGAAAGACGATCGATTGTGCGTCCCAAGTTTGGGCAATTTAGGGTGGAGTTGTTGTACGAGGCACACCATACCAAGTACTCGATTCACCCGGGGAGCACGAAGATGTACCGTGATGTGAAGAAACTGTTTTGGTGGCCGGGTTTGAAAAAGGATGTGGCGCTATACGTAGCGAAGTGCCAAACCTGCGCCTTGGTAAAGGCGGAGTGCCAAAAGCCGGGAGGATTTCTTAAGTCCTTGCCTATTCCGGAGTGGAAATTTGACGACATCTCTATGGACTTTGTGCACGGTTTGCCAAGGTCGCAAAAGGGAAACAACGCCATTTAGGTGGTTGTTGATCGATTAACGAAGGTGTCGCATTTTATTCTGCATAGGAAGGATGATCAGGTGGAGAAGTTGGCAAAGCTTTATGTGGATAACATAGTACGGCTTCATGGTGTGCCCCGCAGCATCGTGAGTGACCGAGATGGGCGGTTCACGTCCAATGATTGGAGGCTGGTGCAGCAAATGTTAGGAACAAAGCTGAAGTTTAGCACAGCCTTCCATCCGCAAACGGATGGGCAGACCGAGAGGGTCAATAGAACCATGGAAGACATGCTTCGCATGTGTGTCTTGGATTTTGGAAAGCAATGGGAAGACCACCTTTATTTGGTGGAGTTCGCATACAACAATAGCTACCAAGCAAGTATTCAGATGGCGCCTTTCGAGGCCCTATATGGTAGAAGATGTCGCATGTCGTTGTCTTGGTTAGAAACGGGTGAGTCAAAGTTGTATAAGCGATCGGAAGTGGATGGTGCTACTTCTTTGGTGCGAACCATTCGGGAGAGTTTGCTTATCGCTCAGGACCGGCAAGCAAAGTACTATAATGCCAAGCACAGGAACGTGGAGTTCGCTGTGGGCGATTATGTATACTTAAAGATCAAGCCGTTCAAGGGTGTCTCACGGGTACGGCGATTGAAAAAGCTAAGCCCAAGGTACCTTGGACCGTTTGAGGTTCTGGAGCGAGTTGGTGAAGCGGCCTATAGGTTGAAGCTTTCAGTGGAGCTAAGTGGTTTACATGATGTATTCCATATTTCGGTGCTTCGGAAGGCGGTGCAAGAGCCTACACAAGTGATCGCGGTTGATCAAGTGTCGGTGGATAGTGGGCTAACGACAAAGGTCAAGCCCGTGCGGATCGAGGACTCGGAGTTCAAGCGGCTACGCAATAAAGAGATCAGGATGGTCAAGGTCCGGTGGGACAATTGCGGTCGTGAGGAGCTCTCTTGGGAGCGAGAGCAGATTATGCTTGACGAGTATCCGGAGTTGTTCCGCTCAGGTACAAATTTTGGTTTTGTACATGTCTTTCCTCTATTTAATTTCGTGGGCGAAATTCTTTTAAGAGGGGGAGAGTTGTAACGCCCCGAAACTCAAAGGAGCAAAAGGGGGACGTTTTGGGCCAGTTTGGGTTCTGGCAGCAGGCACACGGCCTGGGACACGAGCTTGTCCCAGGGCGTGTCAAGCGTGTGTCGACACTTAGCCGCGAAGACGTCGAGATTTACTCGACGATTCGTCGAGAGTGGGCACACGGCCTGCGACACGGGCGTGTCGCAGGGCGTGTCGACCCGTGTCGACACTTAGCCGCGAAGTCGTCGAGATTTACTCGACGATTCGTCGAGAGTGGGCACACGGCCTGCGACACGGGCGTGTCGCAGGGCGTGTCGACCCGTGTCGACGATCGTCCCGAGGAGTCGTCGAGATTCGCTCGACGATCGTCGAGACAAGGCACATGGCCTAGGACACGGGCGTGTCCATGGCCGTGTCATCAAGTCGTCGATCTTCACTCGACGAAGTGTCCCGTGTACACGGCCTGGGGCCCAGGCGTGTCAATGTGACACGGGTAAGGATACGGGCGTGTCCTAGAACCCGTGCAGTGCTCGGGTTGAAAATGGGGAAAAATCATGGGGTACACGGTCGATCACACGGCCGTGTCAGGTGGAACACGGGCGTGTCAGCTCGAACACGGGCGTGTTCGATACCCGTGTGAGGTTCCAGGTGATTCGATTTTGACGGCGAATGCGGCACACGGCCCTGGACATGGGCGTGTGTCAGGCCGTGTTCGGTCCAAATTGGGCATTTCAGCCCCGAATCAAAGCCGTTCGTTTCCTTTGTTTGAGATCCAATGGCTGGGGGATGTTCCTGAAGGGATATACCCGTGGATGGACTTAGAAAACCCTCACTTTTCTTAAGTGTTCTCTTTCTAAATCCTTGGAGAGAGAGGAGAGCTAAGGGAAGAAGAAGGAGCTAGATCCGCCATTGGAGGAGCTTCGGAGCTCCGAATCGCGAGCCGACTCCGGATCCACGGAGGCAACGCTAGTGCGGTTGTTTTCATCCGATTACTTTTCAATGGCGCCAAAGAGGAACTCAAGGGTAACGATCCTCATCTTGAGCATGAATAGCTCTCTTTCTTAGCATAGGTAGCCCGCTCTCGCGAGTTTGCGGAGAGTTGGAGGCGTTCCTTCGGGTAGATATGTGAAGTCCCTGTTGTTTAGAGTCCGTATGAGAGAACGGACATAGTCATGATGTGTGAAGCCTACCCGGACATGTTAGTCTGGATCGGTGATGTTGCATTGCATAAGGCCGGAGAAGACTCCGTGCTATTGGTTGTTTTTCGGGTTTTCTACGCGATAGATTGCAGCAGGGAGCCTTGGGGACTAACCCAAAGGTGCACCCGGAAAACTGGGCGGATACGAGATCTTGCCAACTTGGTGGCTTGAGAGCCAACTTGAACATAACGGGGTTATGTGACTTGTGATGGAAATGGGACTCGGTGGAAGTTTGACCCGCGCAAATGGCTTAAATTGCCGTTGCGATGTGAGCACGGGTTAGATGGAACCGTACCTGTTCTATGTCGTTCGGTTAAAGAGACCTAAAGGCACGTGGCACTTACCGCTGGTATAGATTAGGGTCTTCGGCGGTCAATGGCTTAAATTGTCGTGACCCAGGCCAGGAAGACAAATTGCTCATAGGTTTGGCCGTCCAAGTGGCGGTGGTGAGTCCGGAATGTCTATGGCTTTAATTGACGTGACATCGACCGGTTCACCGAGAATGTGCCCTGAGAGCACGGGGCGTGTGGCCGTGCGAGCCAACGTCTGTGATGAAATGGCTATATATATACATTGCTCGCTTATGCTAATGAAATGCAGGGAAGGAGCATCGCCGCCCCGAGTTGGTGGCGGGATCGTTATAATTTGGTCAGCATAGCTGACCATTGCCTTGTTTTGCCACCGTGCGGTGGTTTGTTGATTGCAGGTGCAGCTGGACCAAGCGGTCAATAGCGGGCTAAAGCCCTTTTTGCGAAGCCGGCCCTCGAAGGCCCAAATGGAAGTGTTTACTGTTTCATTCATGTATGACCGGCCTGCGTGTCGTGGTATGTAAAACATGTAATATTCAAGTGAAACATTTTATAAGACCTTAAGGCTTGTTTTGGGTATTTTTGTTTAACATTCCTATTTTGTACTAGTGGACATTCATGCTCTAATGCTGGGTTCTTTGTTACAACTTTTATAAACTGCTTCCGCTAGAATGCTCTGTGTAGGACGTTGAGATTAGTTGGATGGTTTCCATAAGTAACCACCCGGTCTGTCTGTAGTATATGACGTCGGGCCCCGGCCGGACCTACTGTTATATGCTATGTGACGGATAGGGGGTGTTACACGCGCGGCCTCACGGCTTCGGCGAACTCCGTGTCTATTCGGCGAATTGCAGCATCAGCTCGGGCGGCTTCGGCGGACTTGGCGACTTCAGCGGTCTCGGCGGTTTCCGGTGCTGTCCGCCCGGGTTGGTTTTGAACTTTCTGTTATAGCTTGTGTACTAGCAAAATCATGTCTCGCTATGTATACCTCGCTTTGTAAAGAAGTGAAATGTATAAACGATCTGCTTGTGCTTCTATTGTTTGTTGGTGTTAACCTTGTTACTTGGGTTTCCGCAAGATCAAAGTGTGAACTAGGTAGTGTCGAAGATATTAATTTGGAGTTTGGGATATCTTGCTGACCACTTTAAGAAAATTCAACAATATATGTATATAAATTGCTAAATGAGACATAGGAACTCCAAATACTGCATAGTACTGCAAATATACTTATGTTCTGATATTGTTTGTGCCCGCAAGGTCGAGTTCAAACATACATATGAACTCCAAATACTCCAAAGTACTGCAAATACTCCATAGACAACACAATATCGAAAAATTGAAATACAACATGTTACTACTCATGTACTGCAAACACGTTCAAGATCTGTGTAGTTGTTTGGCTATGAAATCACGCAATGTCAGCATCTCATCCACCCCCACCTGAACCCCTCTAACATGGTCTCCACCCGAGCTTTCATTAATCTGTCTTGTTCTTCTCTGAACGCACATTACTCAATCATACACAGCACATACACACGTTGTACATACACACAGCGCGCGCACACATATTACATACACACTCACAACACACACACACACACACACATTACTACATACACACACATACATGCACACACACACACACACATTACTACATACATGAACACGTACACACAAACAAGTGTACATACACACTCTACACACTCACATCACATAACACACACACACAAGTTAACATACACACATTCAACACATACACACACAACACACACACAAGTGCACATACAAAATCATAGGCTTAGGCACAATTTTTACAATCCAACAAAAATCACATTCACACATCATAAAAGTCTACACATTACACAATCCAAATCACCAAAAAAACAAGAGGGGCAGGTATACTTGCTGTTGTTTAGGGTTGCAGATCAATGGAAAGATCAACAAAGCTTGTCCGGGAAGATGTTACAGGAGAAGATGATCCAACAAAGCTTGTCCGGGATCACAACTAAACAAAACAGGGGGGAGAAGTGAGATGTCTATGCACAAAAGAGGGCTTGTTCTGGAAGATACAATAGGGGAAGATGATGCGGCATGAGAAGGTGTTGTGAGAAGAATACCTACAGATCCAGGAAGAATCCTGGTGCTGGAAGGTCGGGGAAGACCCTGGATGCAGCGGAGAAAAGTGTCGTGTGTCGGAAACAATGGATGTCGTCGGAGTTCTCGATGCGGCGGGATGGATTCTCTTTGCGGTGATGGAGAGACGGCGGAGAGGTGGCGATACTTGATGCCCTAGCGCACAGCTCTTTACTCCTCCAAAACGCGTAAAACCGGAGCGCTCCACCAGAGTTTCGTCCCGCAGTAATTTCAAGCCGGAAAAAACGCGGGCGGTTCGAACATTAGGCGGAAAAACAAATGGGAGCCGGGCTACTACACACGTTTTGACAAAACAAACCGGACCTAAAAAGTGGAACCAAATGAAGCCGTAAACTTCTCAAGGAATTTACCTCTTCAACAACAAATCTATAAAAAAAATAGAAGCTATTAAATTTTCCAATTGTGCATCTGTATGAGACAGTTCAAGCATTAAATCTATGCCATAGAATAATAAAATCATCCTAGAAGCCTCGACTATCTCTCAGATTTTTGGTTTCCTAGAGCTTATCAATAATATCAAGGTTAATAAAGCGAAAATGGAAGAATCCCTAGCTAAGATGAGATGTGATGGAAGAAGGTGGCTGACATAACCATATAAGATCTATTACATGAGTAAAATTTTCTTGCTAATATAGCTGGAGAAGGGATCGTGTGCAAAATGGTGATCCACAATGCCGTCCCCGATGACCAGCTAAAGTTAATGACAATCACTGTGCCTAAGAAGGGATTTGACTGGGATAAAGTTCTAAATAAGTGCTTGATTAAGAAAATTTGATCTGCCACAATTCAGTTTGGCAAAATACTAACCATTATTCTATCTCTAACATTTACTTATTTGTGCATTTCCAGTGGTGTAGACCTACCTAATTAGAAAATGTCTATCACATTCTCCTTTGTCATAAACAAGGGGAAACTCCTACCCTCCAATCCTTCCTCTGTAATACCTCTTTCATATCAATTACCATATTCAAAAGACAATTTTTTAATGCTTATCCTCAAAATACAACCTCCACATCATCATCTAAATCTATTTCAACCTTAGTTTAGACTCCTATTACCAAGGAGGTCTTGATTTCATTGATTAATGATATCAAGAAGGGGGAGAAGATCTGTGTCTATAAATTTGAAGGTAATGTCCTGAGGGAGAAGATCCACGAGTTTAAAGGAGATGACTTCATCATGAGGAGGGAAAGGCTGAGAAGAAGTGTAGATGAGGGAAAAGATTAAGTTTATTGCAAGAAAGAATGATATTTCTCAAAGAAGAAGTCTAACAAAGGAATTGAGACTCTCATGAGGAGAGCTAGGTGTTGATACAAGAATTGCATCTCCACAATGACATGCTAAGTGGAAGCTAGGGGTAAGGACAAGACTGAGAGTTGAAGGCTACTGAAGGCTGGGCATGCAAAAAAAGTAAGAAGGCCTCCGAGCGGCAAGACTAGACTTATTTGACCCGACAAATATCACTTGTGACAGGCAATTTATTGGATGGAAAAAATGCGATTACAACGGGAAGAAAAAAGGAGCTCGTGGCGAACAAGAGACCGCTGAGGCACTTTATTCCGGCTGCCTTCGAGCAGCGTGCTGATAGACAGGCTGCAGATGCTTTGGGGTGTATGATCTGCAGGCCTTGTAGATTCCGGCTGTACCACTGTGGCGTCATGGGTCCTCCATGGGTTGCTGGTGGGCCGGGCAGCGCTAGGGGTCCTCCCTAGGTCGTTACAACCACCAAGCGGCAAAGTCCCAGGGAAAGCAGACCCAAACTCAAGGCGAACCACTAGATCGTGCGTTCAGATCATTTTTTTCTTTTCAGCACACCACGTATCCCCACACCTCTTCCCGATTCTCATATACAGACCTGCCTTCGGGCAGCGTGCTTCTTATAGCAACTACCTCCGTGCAGCGGGCTCCTCACAGCAACTGCCTCAGTGCAGCGCGCTCCTCACAACAACTGCCTTTGTGCAGCTCATTCGTCACAGCAACTGCCTCTGTGCAGCGCGCTCCTCACAGCAACTGTCTTCGGGCAGCGCGCTCCTTATAGGAACTGCCTCTGTGCAGCGCGTTATCACATCAACTGCCTCTGTGCAACACGCTCCTCACAACAACTGCCTTCGGGCAGCGCGCTCCTTACAGAAACTGCCACCGTGAAGCGCGCTCCTCACAGCAACTGCCTCCGTGCAGCGCGCTCCTTACAACAACTGTCTTCGAGCAGCGCACTTCTCGCAGCAACTGCCTCCGTGCAGCGCGCTCCTCACAGCAACTGCCTTTGGGCAGCGCGCTTCTCATAGTACCTGCCTCAGTGCAGTGCGCTCCTCACAACAACTGCCTTCGGGAAGCGCGCTCCTTACAGCAAATGTCATCGTACAACGCGCTCCTCACAGCAACTGCCTTCGGGCAGCGCGCTTCTTACAACAACTGCCTCAGCGCAACGCGCTCCTCACAGCAATAGCCTCCGTGCAGCGTGCTCCTCACAGCAA
The DNA here is from genome assembly GCA_039583875.1 of Platanthera guangdongensis. Lineage (NCBI taxonomy): Eukaryota > Viridiplantae > Streptophyta > Magnoliopsida > Asparagales > Orchidaceae > Platanthera > Platanthera guangdongensis. The sequence goes on from CM077158.1 coordinate 224,281,299, forward strand.
CTGTCTTCGGGCAGCGCGCTCCTTATAGTCACTGCCTCCGTGCAGCGTGCTGCTCACAGCAACTGTCTTCGGGCAGCGCACACCTTACAGCAACTTCCACCGTGCAGGGTACTCCTTACAGCAACTGCCTTCGGGCAACGCACTTCCTACAACAACTGCATCCGTGCAGCGCGCTCCTCACAGCAACTGCCCTCGGGCAGCGCGCTTCTTACAGCAACTATATCCGTGCAGTGCTCTTATTACAACAACTGCCTCCATGCAGCGCGCTTCTCTCAGCAAACTCCTAATAGGGGCCTCCCCCCCTCACGGCTAAGCCTCGAGCTAGAGTCGTGCAAACTAAGCCGCAGGCTAGAACCGTGCAAACCAAGCAGTGGGCTAGAGTCATGCAAACTAAGCCACGAGCAACTCTCGTGCAAACTAAGCCGGAGCAACCCTCGTGCAAATTAAGCCGCGAGCAACACTCGTGCAAATTAAGCCGCGAGCAACCCTCGCGCAACCTAAGCCACGAGAAACCCTTGTGCAAACTAAACCGCAAGCGACCCTAACGTAAACTAAGGCGCTAGATAGAACTATGCGAATGAAGTTGCAAATGCTGTAATTCTCCATCCACGCACTCTCTCGCAAGTCAAACTTGCAAAAAATACTCAAAGGAGACAGAAAAAAAACAAAACAACTAAATGACATGAAAAATAACTATGTCATACATATCAGCGCACAATAAGTCCCACTATAACTGCAAAGCAAAAATAACACACGACACAGATGGAGGGGGAGAGAATACAAAAACACACAAATGCAAAAACATGAGGCCGCTACTCATCAACAGAATCAACATCAGAGCGCTCATCCTCAGAAACATCGTCAAAGCTAAAGCCAGAGGTGTCGCATCATAGGTGTCGACCGACAAAACGAAAGGCCTTCGCCGCTCCACGCCTAACGCCTAACTCACGAGCATCTTCCACTTGAGGCTCCACCTCCTTGGACTAGATCTTGTCACGCACCTCCTACGCGATCAGGCTACGGTCTCTCAGGTAATCCAACGACTGCAGGTACTCCGCAAGTCCGACAGCCTTTAGCTCCGACACACGGCCCTCAGAATACAACATCTTCACATGGGCCCTAGACGCTCGGAGGCAAGTCTCCAAACCGGTGGCTTCCTCCTGGGAATGCTTCAACATCTGGGTGGTTCTCTCCATCAGTGCCTTCTATGCATCCAATGTTGCACGTGCATCCTCCAACTCGGACTTTAGCCCGGACCCTATCTGACGGAATCGTGAAACGTTGCGGGTATGCTCCTCCCTCGAGGAGGCAAACAGGCTCGTCGTCGATCTAAGCTTCTCCACAAGGGCCAAGTACCCGTCCTTCAAGCACACAAAATAGTCGTTCCAAGTAACGACAGTCTGGTCCTGAGTGTCAACCTGCACAAAAGAGAAATGAAAATTAGCATAACAAGGTAAAGATTGAAAATTTCACGCAAACAAGAGCGCTTACCACTTCATCTGTCGCCTTCGAAGAAGAAGATAGCCTCGGTGTTGGGTACATTGGTCAAATGTACCTGATTTGAAGAAGCCTCACCCAACTCAATGATATACATCATAATGTATTTGATGTATGTTTGAGTTACTTGTGCAGGTTAAGAAAGTACTGGACTGAAGCAAAAAGTTTCTAAGTCCATGTGTCGACACCCAGAGGGAAAGTGTCGACACTTGAGAAGACTTGTGTCGACATCCAGACAAGCAGTGTCGACACTTGGAGTCATTGTGTCGACACCTGGGATGTAGAGTCGACACCAGACAGAAAGTGTCGACACTTGGAGCTGTGTCGACACTCAGTGAAGAAAAGTGCAGACAGAAAGTGTCGACACAAGGACGTGTGTCGACACACAGTGAAGCTGTGTCTACATCAGAAAGTGTCGACACTTGGAGCTGTGTCGACACTCAGCAAAAGTCTGCAGAGTCTAAGTACAAGTGTTGACACTCAACACAATGTGTCGACACTATGCAGAAGAGTCAGCACTTGAAGCATGTGTCGACACTCAACACAATGTGTCGACACTCAACAGAAGAGTCAACATTTGAAGTATGTGTCGACACCCAGAACAATGTGTCGACACACAGCTGAAGACTCAACACTGGAAGAAAGTGTTGACACATGGAGCTGTATCGACACTTAGTAAAGAACAGAAAGAACAACAAATTATTCTAAGTACAAGTGTCGACACTATAGGAATGTGTCGACACTCAGCTGAAGTCTCAACAACAAGAAGGTGTGTCGACACAAGGAGCTGTGTCAACACTCAGCAAGATTCAACATAGAAGACTATGCGTCGACACCAAGATGCAGTGTCGACACTTGACAGATTCAACACAAGAAGATATGTCGACACAAAGGAGATGTGTCGACACATAGAAGAATTCAACAAAAGCTAGAAGAACAAGTACTTGTGTCGACACTCAATTTCAGTGTCGACACATGAAGAAGAATCTGTGTCGAGACATACAAGGAGTTGTGTCGACACCTTGTAGACTTGTGTCGACACTTACACAACATGTGTCGACACTTGGACTATAAGTGTCGACACTTTAAGACAGAAAGTCTCGACACTTACTGACTGTTAGAGATTTTCAAGAAGTGACTGGATGACATGACAGCTGCCATTCCAGCCGGTCTACAGCAACTGTCAGAGATGTCAGAAGTCAGTTATGAACCGGACCAGCCGGTTACCATGAAGAAGGCCTATAAATAGGCACCCACAGTTTACAGAAACTGTTGTTGAAAGAGTTGATCAAGTGATTAACAAGTGGTACAGATTATTCAAGTAATCAGAAAAGTGGTACACAGAGTATCAATACAAGAAGATCTTGCAGTACAAGTGCAGATCTAAGAAGTTGGAGAGAGAGGGCTCCATCCAAGAAATCAGCCTTTGGAACTAGGCTGAGAAGAAGGATTCAGATTCAGTCTGGATCTTAAGTGGCAGAGGTCAAGGAACAACTGCAGAGCATTCAGCCTTATTCAGTTCTACTCAAGAAGCTTTGAAGAAAGCTAAGTCAGGGTGAATCCAGCTGAGTTCTTCCAAGAACTCATCAAGAATCTCTCAACTCCCCTCCTTTAATTCTGAGTTGTAGAGTTATTATTTGTATTACATTTTTAACTTGTAGGATTCATTGGATCTGAGTGATTGTAAGCCTATATTTATACAGGCTGAGGGTAGGGCTTGTTAGCCTGAGTGTAGGAGATTGAGATCTCCGAGTGTAGGCCTTGTTGGCTGAGTGTAGGCCTTGGATTGGCTGAGTGTAGGCCTTGATTGGCTGAGTGTAGGCTTTGGGATAAAGCTGAGTTGTAAGGCTTTGGGCCTGAGGTGTAGGAACCAATTTGGGTTCTGAGACAGTGCAGGAGTTTGGCCGAATCTAGTACACTGCTAGATAGGCGAAGGGGGAAAGTGGATGTACCCATATCTTGGGGAACCACTATAAATCACTGTGTGCTGTACTGTGTTGAAACTGTTGCTGTGTATGCTGTGTTTTGCTGTGATAAACAAGTTAGTTTGCTGTGATATAACTGATTGCTTCCAATAAAGTTAGAAAAGGATTAGGTCACTTATTCACCACCCCCCCTCTAGGTGTTTAGGTACCATATCTTTCAAGTGGTATCAGAGCCAGGTTCCTCAAAACAAGGACTAACAGTCTGAGGAGATCCTGTTTGGCAGATTCAGTGTAAGGGAAAACACAGATTCAAGAAATTCAAGAAAATCAAGAAACATGGGTTCCTATGAGAATCACAAGGAATTGGGTTCCATGAAATTACCCATATGCAGGAAGGAGATCTTTGGGATCTGGAAAGAAAGGGTAAGGCTATTTATGGAAGCCTCTGACCCTAGAATCTACATCACAGTAAAGGAAGGGCCTTATGTGCCAATGAAGATTTCAGTTTTGGATGCAAATCAGAGAACTCCAAAGGATTTCTCTGAGATGACTAAGGATGAAATTGTCTTGGCCACCATGGACAAGAGGGCACAAAACATAATAGTGAGTGTCATTGATGATGCCACTTTTCAGAACTTAATTCACTGTAAGACAGCAAAAGAGATGTGGGATACTCTCATTGTCTATATGGAAGGATCTGAAGAAGTTAGGCAAGATAGGAAGTCCTTGGTAAATCAGGAGTATGAAAGCTTCAGGCAAGGAAAGGGTGATAGCATCACTGAGTGCTATAAGAAATTTTACAGAATAGTTAATGAACTCATGTCTTATGGAAGAGAGTTCACTAACTATGAACTAAATGACAAGTTCTTAAGGTCCCTAACCAAAGATTGGGACACCAAGATCTGTGTCATAAGAGAAATGGCTAAGTTAGGGGAAATTCCTCCTCCCACACTGTTTGGCAAGCTATTGTCTTATAAAATGCAGTTAACAGTGAGAAAAGAGGAGGAGAAATCAACAAGGACTGAGCACAAAGAAAGAACTGTTGCTTTCAAGACAGAAGTTCCCAGAAAGTGCAGGAATAAGTCTTCAACTCCTCCTCCAGAGGTAGTTGAATCAGAGTCTGATGAGTCTGTCAGCACAAAGTCTAAGAGCAGTGAAAGTGATAAAGACTTTGCTGCTTTCACTAGACACTTTCAGAAATTTTTGAAAAAGAAATAGTGGAGGTCAAGGCCTTCTACATCACAAGGAAAGGAAGACTCTTATCAGAAAAAGAGGTCTTCAAATAATGACAAGAAAAGGACAAACTCAAGCAAGGCAACTGGTTCAAAGATTGTTTGCTATTGCTGCAATAGACAGGGCCATGTTATTGCAGATTGTCTAGAGAAGAGAAAGTAATCTGGTGACAGGAAAAAGACTCACTTCAAAGGGAATAAAGAAAAGTCTTTTATTGCTAAGAAGTAGAAGACTCTATCAGATATCTCTTCTTCAGAAACTGAGTCTGAGGCTGAAGCCTACATAGGGCTGTTTGCTGAAGAAGAAGAGGAAGAATTCATGCAGATCTTGGAGTCAATTTATGAACAAGAAGACAGTCATTGTCAAGGGCTAATGGCTTTGACAGATAGTGCCAAAATCCTGGAGCAGCCAGGACCCAGTCAGGTACAAGGTTCATGTTCAAGTTCAGTTTCTTGTTCTAGTTCAGATTCAGATTCTTCTTCATCAAGTGATGAGAATGTATCTGAGTCTGAGGAAGATATTCATCAGCTTATAGATGAATATAAGGTACTGTTGCAAGCCTACAAGAAAAGCAAGACCCTAGCCAAAAGTCAGGCAAAGGAAATTGCTGATCTAAAAGCTACTGCAACAGATTTTGAGAAGCAATTTGATCAAAAACTAAATGAGGTAGCCAGGCTGAAACACATTACTGTGATTCAGATGGGAACTATCACTTTTAAGAATGATCAAATTAAGTGTCTGGAGAACAATCTTCAGAAGGAGAAGGACTTGGTTGCTAGGTTTTCTAAACCTAAGTCAGTGTTACCCATAATTGATGAATTTGTTCATCACAAGGGTAAAGCTGGATTGGGCTTTATAAGACCTGCAGGGACTGAGCAGTCCAAGTATAAGTCCAAGGTCAAAGCCCCAACATTCAACAAGCCTGCTGTAGTCAAGACAGCCAAGGCAGTACCTAAGCAAAGGTACAATAAATTTGAATGTTGGTGCTGTGGCAAAGTTGGTCATTTTGCAGTGGACTTTTGGCACAATGTGAGTGCCAAAGTGAGTTCCAAACTACCTGTTGGAAAGCCAGTAGGTAGGTTTGTCAAATTGCAAACTAACAATCACCAAGGACCCAAGAATACTTTGGGTTCTAAGGTTCATTAATTTGTTTTGCAGGTGAGTTCAAGTGGCCAAACCCCTACATGGTACTTGGACAGTGGATGTTCCAGACATATGACTGGAACTAGGGGACTACTGAAGGACTACATTCCAATCAAAAATGGTCCTAAAGTGACCTTTGATGGTTCTGAAAAAGGAATCATCAAAGGGTTTGGTAACATTTCTTCAAACTTAGTTATCATTACTCAAGTGGCTTATGTTAAAAGGTTGAAACACAACCTAATAAGTATAAGTCAGTTAAGTGATGTAGGGTATGACATCTCATTTGTTAAAAATGGTTGTCATATCAAGAGGTCAAGTGATCAAGAGATCATTTTGACTGGTTATAGGAAGAGGAATGTCTACTGTCTAGACATTATGATTGAGAACAATGGTTCTCCAGTTTGTCTTGTAGCTGATGAGACAGTCTCTCATTGTGTCAAATGGCACAAGAGGCTAGCCCATCTTAACTACAAGACTATTAGCAAACTCTTTAGCAAAGAGTTAGTGAGGAATGGTCCTCAAGTTAAGTGTGTTAAAGATGGCATTTGCTCAGCTTGTCAGAAGGGCAAGCAGACTAAATCCACCTTTAAAAGCATAAAAAACAAAGATGCTGTGAGGTGTTTGTACCTCTTGCATTTGGATCTCTTTGGTCCAATGCCAGTTCACAGCTTAGGTAGAAAGGTCTATACCCTTGTAGTTGTAGATGACTACTCAAGGTTTTCCTGGGTGTTCTTCTTAAGACAGAAATCCGAAACACCTAGTGTCTTCTACAGCTTTGTCAAGCAAATTCAGAATGAACTAAATAGTGTTGTGGTCAAAATTAGAAGTGACCATGGTACTGAGTTTCAATCTGAAAGCATGACAAAACTATGTGAAGACTTTGGGATATTTCAAGAATTCTCTTCACCTAGAACACCTCAGCAAAATGGCATTGCTGAAAGGAAAAATAGGACCTTGATAGAGGCTGGTAGAACCCTACTAAGTGATACATCACTGCCAGAGTATTTCTGGGCTGAAGCAGTTAACACTGCATGCCATGTTATAAATAGGGCTACAATCACTAAAGGGCTAAACAAGACCCCCTATGAAGTTGTGAAAGGCAGGAAACCAAACCTATCCTACTTCAGGATCTTTGGTTGCAAATGCTTCATACTTAACAATGGGAAGTCTTACTTAACTAAGTTTGCTGCCAAGTCCCAAGAGGGAATTTTTGTTGGGTACAACAATAATAGTAAGGCTTATAGAGTCTACAACTTGACTTCACAAGTTGTAGAAGAATCAGTGCATGTAGTTTTTGATGAGATAAAACTTGTTAATAATGAGTTGTCTAGCAATGTATGCAGCCCCACAGGTTTGACAAAGACAATGGACAAGCTTACTATAGAAGAGGTGTCTACTGCAAGACAGCAAGGAGAGGAGAGTAGCTGTTGTCCAGGGGGAGAACTACATATGCCAGTTGCTGAAGAAATCCAAGGTATATAGCATGATGCAGATGCTGAAGTGGTTCAACCAGAAGTGAGGATGCCTCCAGCCCATAGGCATCTTAGAGATCATCCAGTAGAGCTGATTATTGGAGATCCAAGACAAGGAGTACAAACCAGGAGTAGAAACATGAATGCTGCAATCTATTCCAGCTTTTTGTCTCAAGTTGAACCTAAAAGATTTGAAGAAGCAATAATGGATCCACAATGTACTGAAGCAATGCAAGAAGAGCTTAATCAGTTCAAGAGGTGCAAGGTTTGGGAACTTGTTCCTAAACCTAAAGACCACAATGTAATAGGAGTTAAGTGGATCTACAGGAATAAGATGGATGAACAAGGTGTCATCATTAAGAATAAAGCTAGACTGGTTGCTAAAGGATATAGGCAAGAAGAAGGTATTGATTTTGATCAAACCTTTGCTCCAGTAGCCAGACTGGAAGCCATAAGAATGTTCTTGGCCTATGCAACCTATCAAGGATTCAAGGTATACCAAATGGATGTCAAGTCAGCATTCCTAAATGGTAATTTGAAAGAAGAAGTCTATGTGGAACAGCTTTCAGGTTTTGTTGATCCAACTCTACCTCATCATGTCTTTAGACTTAGGAAAGCTTTATATGGGTTAAAGCAAGCTCCTAGAGCTTGGTATGAAACCCTATCTAGTTTCCTCATTGAGAACAAGTTTTCAAGGGGGAAAATAGATAAGACTCTATTCCTTAGGGAATCTAGAGGCAAAGTCATACTTGTCCAAATATATGTAGATGACATTATATTTGGGTCTACTGAAAGTAGCCTTTGCAAAAAGTTTGCAAAGCTTATGCAAAGTCAGTTTGAGATGAGTAGTATGGGAGAGCTGAAGTTTTTCTTGGGTCTCCAAGTTAAACAGACTAAGAGTGGTTTGTCCATTTGTCAGTCAAAGTTCACCCTAGAACTCATAAGGAAGTATGGTATGGATTCATCCAGTACCATGAAGACTCCTATGGGGTCAAGTATGTCTCTTAACAAGGATGATACAGGGAAACCTGTAGAAGAAACATTGTATAGAGGGATAGTTGGCTCCCTATTATACTTGACTGCTAGTAGACCTGACATCATGTATGCTACATGTGTTTGTGCCAGGTATCAAGCCTGTCCTAAAGAGTCTCATTTGACTGCAGTCAAAAGAATATTGAGATATCTAAAGGGCACTCCCTATCTAGGCCTCTGATACCCTAGGAATGGAGATTTTGATCTAACAGGTTATTCAGATACAGACTTTGCAGGATGCAAAGAAGATAGAAAGAGCACTACTGGAACCCGTCAATTCCTAGGAGGGAGACTAATTTCATGGAGCAGCAAGAAGCAAACCAGTGTGGCTATCTCCACAGCTGAGTCAGAGTATGTGGCTGCAGGAAGTTGCTGTGCTCAACTTCTGTGGATTCAACATCAGCTAGAGGACTATGAATTTCAGGTAAGTAGAACTCCACTTTACTGTGATTCTACAAGTGCTATTTCAATAGCTAATAACCCTGTATCTCATAGTAGAACAAAACATATTGAGATTAAATATCACTTTCTTAGAGAACATGTAGAAAGAGAAGATATTTCACTTGAATATGTTAAAACTGATAATCAGATAGCTGACATGTTTACTAAGCCCCTAGAAGAAGCTAAGTTCAATAGATTCAAAATTGAACTAGGAATGATAAACTTAGACTAAGTTTACAGAATTGAAAATTGGCTAAGTAAAAAGGTGTCGACACATAGACAAGTCTATGTCGACACAGACTAGTGGTGTCGACACTTCAGGCAAAAGGTGTCGACACATCTAGGATGTTGGTGTCGACACTTCAGAATGTTAGTGTCGACACATGTCAAGTAGGTGTCGACACTTAAGTTTTACTCAGAATCTTCTAAGTAAAGTCTCGACAAAGTGTCGAGATATGTTGTGTCGACACATAACCAAGTGTCGACACATAATATCTATTGACTAAATTTGTGTCGACACATGTGTGTCGAGACATTATAAGTCAGTGTCGACACTTATTGCTAGTGTCGACACATGTTGAGTTAGCTGTCCCGCCTGTTCATCTTCAAAATCAGGAAGGTATAAATAGGGTTCTATCTTTGTTTGTCGACACGCTTTCAAAGTTTCAAGACCAAAACTATTGTGTCGACACTTCTCTTTTCTAAAGACAAATTCTCCAAACCCTAATGGCTCCTAAGCTTGAGGAGAACGTGAATGAGGGCTATGAGCTGGTACGCGGCGCGTTCGACGACGCAGATCAAGAAATCCAATCGGTGATAACCCTAGTCGCCAATTCTGGACTAGAATACTTGGTTTCAGAACCAACAAAGATTTGGAAGAAGGAAGTTCTTGAATTCTTTAATGGAGCTGCTGTAGATGAATCTGGATATAGAATCAAATCCAGAGTTCATGGATCTAAGGTCAAGATTTCTCCAAAAAGTCTGAGGAAGGTACTCCAGCTACCCAAAACTCAAGATGAAGAAGAAGTAACTGCTTCAAAGACCAGGGAAGCTTTAACCTGGTGTGGTCTTGATCCTAAGATGAAGATAGGATCTGTCTTTAACAGGAAAGGCATGAACAGTCAAGGAAAATTCATGTCTGAAATTGTGGGCAAGGTTATTCTCAGTAAGCCAGGAGGGCATGACAGGGTGTCTGCCTCTATGTTTGAAATTATGACAAGAATAATCTTTACTCTAAGAACAGACTGGTCTCAAGTGGTGTATGAGAAAGTCAAGGAGAGTCTGAAGAAGCCCAACCTGGGCAGAATACTTAGTCTCTACCTAGCTGGTACCATACCAGAGGTAATGAATACAGCTGCAGGAAGTAAGATCAATCACATGAGAAAGATGGATCAAAGGATCTTTTCCAGATGGGACAGGGTATTGTCCAAGGAAATGCCAACTCCAGAGAAGCTAGTTACTCAGAAAGATTCTCCTCCAAGGAAGAAAAGGAAGACAGCTGCTGTGACACAGGAGTCCTCCAGCAGTTCAGGGAGTGAAGAACAAGTTGTTTTCACTCCTGATGCTCAAGAGGAAGTGGCTGCAGAGAAGACCCCTGCTGCTCAAGATGTAGCTGAGATCCAGGGGGAGCTGCCTCAAGCTAGCCCCATCCATAGGGATCACAGCTAGGGGGAGCTTCCAGTAGTAGAAGAACCATCTACTCTGGATAGTGAGCAAGCCACCATCATTATCCAAGAGGTACTCACTGACCTAAAAACTTTAGACTATATTATAGAAGATGTTAATTTGTCTGATGTCCCTCAGCAAACTCAGCTAGACAGTCAAGTTCCAGATGTTGTTTTAGAAGACACATCTGATGTAGTTCAAGATGATACTTCTCAAGTGGTTGAAGAACCAAGAAATTCTCCTTCCCAGTCTCCACCTGAATATACAATGGAAGATTTGTTTCTAAATCTAGATCAAGAAGATTTTGATATGGACAAGGATGCTGCTGCTGAGGGGGAGCAACTGACAGTTCTGGAAGAGCCTATTAGGCTAGAAACTGAGCAAGCACCTGATGTGCAAACTGAGAAGCCTCAAAGCCCTAAGGACAGGGTTGATATTGCCAGCACTTCTGCCTCTGAAGATGAGGAGAGTGCTAGGGCCAAGAAGAAGAAACTCTATGTCTTCAAGAGGAGAAGCCAGAGTTATAAGAAGGCCTTGCAATCCATTGCCCCACAGCCTATAGTCCAGCAAGCTCCAACTGTTGATTATAGTGCTTTAATGGTTGTACAGATAAAATTGGATGAGCAAAGAAAGGCAATTGAGACATATGTGGATGAAGGGCACAAGACCCTATAGTTTGATCTTGCACAGGAAATAAAGTCTATAAGGTTTGAGATGAACCTTAACAAGAAAGAAATGACTGAATGCTTCCACAAGGGTGGAAATGCAGTTGTGTATCTGGCTACACACCAAGAAAAGATCAAAGCACAAGTAGATGATATAGCATTAAAACAAGAATATGTACTGGAAAATCAGATCAGGATGAATGACAATCTAACTGATTCTCATAATGCTATCATCACTGAGTTAAAGAACAAGTCTGCTGAACCTTCTACATCTGCTGCTGCAGTTAAGGCTGACTTTGATAAAGTATTCCAAGCTGAGATTACTGCTGTCAAGACTGCAATTAAAGATTCCCAGAAAGCTATATCAGAACAACTTACTAAGCTCAAACCATTCTTCAAAGAGGGAATCAGGTATTTGGATAGTCAGATAAGGTTTCAAAAGGATGATGTCAGAGACCATATGGCCAGAGAAGTCATAAAGGGGGAGAGAGTATTAGTCAAAGCTAGCTCTGACCATGCCAAATGGATATCTAACTCCATCAGAGCTACACTGGGCTATCCTCCACTCTGTGATGATGATAATGTTGCTGAATCAGGGATTCAAACTGCCTATCTTGGAGGTGAGCAACAAGAAGTAGCTCAAGTGATTTATCCACCTCCAGATTTTGACATGGTTCAAGCAGATGTCCAGACTATGTATAGTCCAACTGAAGGGAAATCTAATGTTATTCTGGACAAGGTTGTTCAACCTATATCTGAAGCTCTGCAAGAGGCTCTACAGAAAGAAGAAGAGGCAAGGTTGTCAAAGAAGAGGTTTAGGGAACAAGCAGAACAAAGGCCAGATTTTGAACAGTGGAGCCCTACCTCTAGAAATATAATTTTAACTGCCTGGAAAGCTGCCAAGGACAATGCTCATGAAAGGAACAAGTGGTTCTCTGAAGCAGAATGGAGGAAACATGAAATAAGATAGGAGGCCATTGTTCAATATAGAAGAAAGGCAAAGATGGGAAAGCTACCTCCTACTGCAGTGGAGCCTAGCAAGTACTTCCCTAAGCCATATCATTATTTTGAGAGGCAGAAAATCAAAGCAGAAGAGCTGAAGAAGAAGGACTTAAAAGGCAAGAAGCCTGCTGATGCTGCAACTGCTGAAGCCACTGTCAAAGCTCAAGTCCAATCTGGCAAAGGCATTGTTATCAAAGAACCAGACCAGAAATAGATTAGGAATTGACTTGAAGATTGTTGTAATCTTTTGAATGAAATACATTTTTGTAAACCATTGAAGATATATTAGAAAAATGTTAGAACAATATATGATAAATATATTTCATGATTGTTCTGAGAATATGTCTATTTCTTGTTTGTTCTGCAATGTTGAATGTGTATACATGTGTGAAATATTACATGTTTATAGTTACCCTGCTGTTTATAATCTGCTGTACATCATTTTGTAATTTTAATTATGAATGGTGTATATCATTGACTAAGGGTTATGACTTCTCCAAATAGGGGGAGATTGTTGGGTACATTGGTCAAATGTACCTGATTTGAAGAAGCCTCACCCAACTCAATGATATACATCATAATGTATTTGATGTATGTTTGAGTTACTTGTACAGGTTAAGAAAGTACTGGACTGAAGCAAAAAGTTTCTAAGTCCATGTGTCGACACCCAGAGGGAAAGTGTCGACACTTGAGAAGACTTGTGTCGACATCCAGATAAGTAGTGTCGACACTTGGAGTCATTGTGTCGACACCTGGGATGCAGAGTCGACACCACACAGAAAGTGTCGACACTTGGAGCTGTGTCGACACTTAGTGAAGAAAAGTGCAGACAGAAAGTGTCGACACAAGGAGGTGTGTCGACACCCAGTGAAGCTGTGTCTACATCAGAAAGTGTCGACACTTGGAGCTGTGTCGACACTCAGCAAAAGTATGCAGAGTCTAAGTACAAGTGTCGACACTCAACACAATGTGTCGACACTATGCAGAAGAGTCAGCACTTGAAGCATGTGTCGACACTCAACACAATGTGTCGACACTCAACAGAAGAGTCAACATTTGAAGTATGTGTCGACACCCAGAACAATGTGTCGACACACAGCTGAAGACTCAACACTGGAAGAAAGTGTCGACACATGGAGCTGTGTCGACACTTAGTAAAGAACAGAAAGAACAACAAATTATTCTAAGTACAAGTGTCGACACTATAGGAATGTGTCGACACTCAGCTGAAGTCTCAACAACAAGAAGGTGTGTCGACACAATGAGCTGTGTCAACACTCAGCAAGATTCAACATAGAAGACTATGTGTCGACACCAAGATGCAGTGTCGACACTTGACAGATTCAACACAAGAAGATATGTCGACACAAAGGAGATGTGTCGACACATAGAAGAATTCAGCAAAAGCTAGAAGAACAAGTACTTGTGTCGACACTCAATTTCAGTGTCGACACATGAAGAAGAATCTGTGTCGAGACATACAAGGAGTTGTGTCGACACCTTGTAGACTTGTGTCGACACTTACACAACATGTGTCGACACTTGGACTATAAGTGTCGACACTTTAAGACAGAAAGTCTCGACACTTACTGATTGTTAGAGATTTTCAAGAAGTGACTGGATGACATGACAGCTGCCGTTCCAGCCGGTCTACAACAACTGTCAGAGATGTCAGAAGTCAGTTATGAACCGGACCAGCCGGTTACCATGAAGAAGGCCTATAAATAGGCACCCACAGTTTACAGAAACTGTTGTTGAAAGAGTTGATCAAGTGATTAACAAGTGGTACAGATTATTCAAGTAATCAGAAAAGTGGTACACAGAGTATCAATACAAGAAGATCTTGCAGTCCAAGTGCAGATCTAAGAAGTTGGAGAGAGAGGGCTCCATCCAAGAAATCAGCCTTTGGAACTAGGCTGAGAAGAAGGATTCAGATTCAGTCTGGATCTTAAGTGGCAGAGGTCAAGGAACAACTGCAGAGGATTCAGCCTTATTCAATTCTACTCAAGAAGCTTTGAAGAAAGTTAAGTCAGGGTGAATCCAGCTGAGTTCTTCCAAGAACTCATCAAGAATCTCTCAACTCCCCTCCTTTAATTCTGAGTTGTAGAGTTATTATTTGTATTACATTTTTAACTTGTAGGATCCATTGGATCTGAGTGATTGTAAGCCTATATTTATAAAGGCTGAGGGTAGGGCTTGTTAGCCTGAGTGTAGGAGATTGAGATCTCCGAGTGTAGGCCTTGTTGGCTAAGTGTAGGCCTTGGATTGGCTGAGTGTAGGCCTTGATTGGCTAAGTGTAGGCTTTGGGATAAAGCTGAGTTGTAAGGCTTTGGGCCTCAAGTGTAGGAACCAATTTGGGTTCTGAGACAGTGCAGGAGTTTGGCCGAATCTAGTACACTGCTAGATAGGCGAAGGGGGAAAGTGGATGTACCCATATCTTGGGGAACCACTATAAATCACTGTGTGCTGTACTGTGCTGAAACTGTTGATGTGTATGTTGTGTTTTGCTGTGATAAACTAGTTAGTTTGCTGTGATATAACTGATTGCTGCCAATAAAGTTAGAAAAGGATTAGGTCACCTATTCACCCCCCCCCCCCCTCTAGGTGTTTAGGTACCATATCTTTCACTCGGAGCCGCCACCCCCATAAGAGAAGACTGGGGGGGCAAATGAACCAAACACCTGCACCTCGGGGGGCAAACTGACACGGCAAAAGGCAAGAGAAGCATTACTAGGAAAAGACGAGCAAGGCACCGCGTTCCAGCCACCTTGGGAAACTACAACGGCCTTCCGCTTCTGACTGCCACCGTAAGGTGCCTCTATACTCTGAAAAGAATCCGAATAAATGTCGCACTGCAACAAGCGCTTTGTAACACCTCAAATTTGACAGCAGAACTTTTTTCACTGTCGTCGGACGACAGTGGGTATCGCCTGATGGCGATAGTGGCGTTCGTCGATCCGCGCTCGACGAACTCAATGGTTTAGACAAATCATCGAACTGATATCGTCGAGTGGCGACAGTGGGTATCTCCAAACGGAGATAGTGATGGCACTCAACACTTTAAAACATTGAGTGAGCTCGAGGCGCTTGACGCCTAGAAGCGTTGAGTGAGTTACTTGCTTTATTAACGTCGGACGATAGTGGGTATCACCGGATGGAGATAGCAATAAAGCGTTGAGTCGGCTGTCGACGCTCTTAACGCTCTCGACGCTCTTGATGCTCTTGACGCTCTCGACGCTCTCGACGCACTCGACTCCTGAAAGCGTTGAGTAGCTTGATATCATGGGAGATAGTGAATATTATCGGGCGATAGTGCAGCATGGCATGGGACACGTGTCCTACTGTTGTTAAGCGGCCAATAAACTGTGGTTGACCTAGGTCAAAGCGGTCAAAGTGGTGAAGTCGATATCACTGAGTGGCGACAATCGTTATCGCCAGGCGATATCGCCAAAGTTGACCAGTCTACTCAAAACCCGGCCTTTGCTTTTTTTTGATTGAGAGACCATGTGGCAGGTATTAATCCCGAATCCACTTAACCAGAGAAGAATAGGAAGGAAGTTTCATTATATTTCTCTCTCTCTCTCTCTCTCTTTATTTCTTGATCTTCCTTGAGTGAAAAGGAAGAAGAAGCTAAGGAAGTGTTGGGCTGCGCTTTGTGAGCTCGCTGAAGGAGATCTTGTGGTCAGAGGCCAGATCCAAAGATAAATCTGCAAAGAGGAGAGTGGCGTACTCCTTTCCATCCGCGTATACAAGCTTCGTTGTGGCTCCAAAGAGAACTACAAGGGTAACGGGTTTCTCCCGGACCAGTGAAGTCCTCAATATGCATTTGCATGGATCCCCTCACCAAAAGGTTGAATGGGTAGGTTCCAGTGGGTAGATTGGTTTGATCCCCATATATTCTTGCATATAGATCCGGAAATGTAGAGTATGGAATAGGCATGCTGTGTGAAGCCCATCTGGACAGGTTGGTTTATATTGGTGATGTTTTATTTGCGTGTCGGAGAAAATTCCGTGGATATGCGGGTGAAGTACGTGTGAAATACGGAGTCGAGGGGTGTGCAGGATGCTGCGCCAAAGTACTGGAAGAATTTTCAGGAAAATACCTATGAATGATCACAGTTTTGTGAATTGTTGATGTCGTCGGGCAATAGTGAGTGTCGTCAGGCGATAGCTCCTTGGGAGCTAGTGTTATGAGGCCTGTCTTTAAGAGACCTGGGGGCCGTTGTATGTAGGCTGCGTAACGCCCCAAAACTCAAAAATGATCAGGTAGCATCTTAAGGCCAATCTGTGGTCTGATAAGGTTCACATGACCTAGGACACGGGCGTGTCCATGGTCGTGTCCAGCTACGAGTTTGACAATTTTCTGTGTGGTCGACGAAATGCATTCGACGAACCTTGGGGGTCGGGTGCACGGCCTGAGATACGGGCGTGTCCAGGGTCGTGTCCTGCTCTATGTTAGCCGGGCTTTGTCGGGTGAGGCACAAGGCCTGGAACACGGGCGTGTACTGGTCGACACGGGCGTGTCAAATGTGACACGAGCGTGTTTAAGCCCGTATCCTAGTCGGGACGTGATGGTTTCCTGTGTCACTTAAGGGACACGCCTCATGACACGGGCGTGTCGTAAGCTGACATGGGCGTGTCAAGCAGTACACGGGTGTGTCGTAAGATGACACGGGCGTGTCAAGCAGTACACGAGCGTGTCTGAGCATGTGTCCTATTCTGCGTTCGACGATCGTGTTCTGATCGTGAGACACGACCTGTGATACGGGCGTGTCACAAGCCGTGTTCGGCCCAGGAAGTTGTTTTAAAGTGTGAATCGTGGCCGTTCATTTCCTTCAAATGGGATCCAAAGGTCCAGGTTTGTCATTGTTGTTATAAGGCCGAGAATAGGGGTGAAATCCTCATTCCTCTTTAGGTTTTCTCTTTCTAAAGGGTTAGAGAGAGGGGAGAGAAAGGAAGAAGGAGAAGGAGAAATCCGGCTGCCGGTGGAACTTTGGAGCTCCAAATCGCAAACCGAGTCCAGATTCTTGGAGGTGTGGTCGTTGCGGTGCTTTTCATCCGGCTAGTTTTCCATGGCGCCAAAGCGAACCTCTAGGGTAATGATTCTCTTCTTGGACATGTGAAGTCCTCTTCCTTTTCGCATAGGAAACCCGCTCTTGCGAGTGTGCGGTAATTCCTTCGGGTGGACATGAATGTCCCCGTAATCTTGCATATAGAGTCCGGAATCGAAGTACGGACATATGCATGGTGTGTGAAGCCTATCCAGACAGGTTGGTCTAGATCGGTGATGTTTCCATTATGCATTGATTGTCGGAGAAGACTCTGTGTCGTATGTTTTCGGGTTTCTACGTGGTAGATTGCAATAGGGAGCCTTGGGGATTAACTCCAAGGTGCACCCGGAAAACTGGGTAGAAACGCATTTCTGTCAGGTACTACGCGGCGTTAATGATATCGTCGGCGGTGGCTCTATGAGAGAGCAATTCTTGAGGCCTATCTCACGGAGACCTGGGGGCCTGTATGTGGGGTTATGTGCTCTAGGAGCCCAGCTTGGTGGCCTGAGAGCCAACCTTGTACATAACCGGGTTATGTACTGTTGTATGATCGATACATTGGAATTTGGTGAAGCTTGACCCACGCTTATGGATTAAATTTTTGTTGCGAGGTGAGCAACGGGCTGGTGGATCCTTACCCACTCCAAGCGGTTCGGTTAAAGTGAACTAAGGTACATTGGACTTGCCGATGGCTTGGAGGGCAAGTCTAGGCTTCAGTTGAAAGGACTTTTGCTCACGATGTTTGCCATCCTGGGGGCGGTGGTGGAGTGCGGGACAGACTGGGTTCGGACTGGCTTCACCGTTGTGGTGGAATGTTGATTGCAGGTGCTGCGGAGCCTAGTGACAAGTAGTGGACTGTCGCCCATGTTGCTGAGTCGACCCTTGAAGGCCAAGGCGAATGTTTACTTTTTATGCTCATGTGTGACCTGCCTGTGTGCCGACGTATGGAATACATTTATTATTTAAGTAAACTCTTGTAAGGCCATATGGCCAAGTACTTTGTGTATTTGTACATTCATTCCTACTTGGGGTTTTTAGTGGACATTCATGTTGTGGCTTGGGTACTTTTCTTTGCAACATTTAAAATGCTTCCGCTAGAATGCGCTCTGTGTAGGACGTGTGATATTGGAAGGAAGGTTTCATTTAGTAACTCCTTGGTCTGTTTGTAGTATATGGAGTCGGGCCTCGGCCGGTCCTAGTTCTATATGTTATGTAACGGATTGGGGTATTACAGGCTGTGTGCTTAAGTTGCCTGGCCTGTGGTGGGTGCCAGCCTGAAATGGACAAAGTCGCGTGGCTTGTGATGCATTGAGCTGTGAAGGCCAACTGCTGGTACTTCACTTGTTGGTTGGACAGCTCAAGCCTAGTCCACCAGTCCCGTAAGCTGGCGACATCCCGTCCATACCACTCAGAGGTACAACCTCCCGAGCATCAAAAATAACTAGATCAAATCGACCCACCATTGTGGTGTAGTAGGCTGGGTTATCATTGCTCCCCAGGCATACTACCAATCGACCCCTCACCGTTTCCTGATCGACCCACCATTGTGGTGCAGCAAGTCGGGTGCTCGCTTCCTGGATCATGCCACCAATCGATCCCTTCTAACCAAACCAACAAGATCAACCCACCCTAGTGGTGTAGTCGGTCGGGTACTCGCTTCCAGGGCGCACTACCAATTGATCTCTCTCCAACCAGGAGCTTAACCAAAGCCTCCTCACATCCATCATCACATCCATACATTTATCACAGCATAAATCTCTTTGCATATCATCAAACGAATGTATTTCATGTACGTGCGGTACATGTGTGTGTAGTCAATGTATAATTTCCGGTATGCCATGGATGATTTATCGTGTTTTGTACATTGACTATAGGTGGCGAGGAGTGGAGCTGGGCAGTCTGAGCCCCAGCGGTTTGATGAGAGTGCAGCACCCGTTGAAGCGCCTACGCCTCCTTTGGCGGAGACTATACGGGTTGAGACGTAGACAGTGCTTGCGGTGTTACAGGCACAGCCTACTGGACAGGCAAAGCCTACTGGACAGGCAAGGTGTCACAACCCGCATTTTCTCACACATTTAAATAATATCAAAGCACGGGAAAATATGTGTCGTGATGCCACGCCGTGCAGGGTATAACGGCATGCGCTCAGGCAAAACCTAAACTCGCGTTCGTTGAATAAATCATCATTTTTATGCAAGTAAACCAGTTACAGTTTGATGGTCGTATCCCTCGGCACCGTGGATCAGCTAGTCCACATGAAAAACTATAATTTTATACGCAGCGGAAATACATAGTTAAGGTAAGTTGACATCCTATATGAGTAGAATCGTCCCCAAAGGACCTCTCATGGAATGCAGTACTCTAGGTGACTCATAATATATAGAAAATAGCTTTTTTTACGTACTCGAGAAATAGTGCATTAGTGTTTTAAAATCATGATATGCATGAGATACCTATACTATTAATTTTAAGGTTTAACATAATTAACGTGCAACCTAGCATAAAACATTCCCAGAAGCAAGTAAACAACCTCCAAAAAAGGTAAAACTAGCAGTCTTTGTACATCACTAAAAGAAACCATCAGTGGGCGTCAACAACCTGACACGAACCCACTGGTGGGTGTGTATGTCTGTACAGAAAGAAGAAAAACTACCTCGCCAAAACGAGGAACAGCAACCTCAGCGGCCACAAGCAAGCTCCACCAAAATAACACTAGCCGCTCAATCGGCTATCGCTTGGACCTGAGGCATTCCAAAGAAAAGAATACCTCAGCAAGTATATAAAGAAATGAAATGGAGCAGTATCTTATCCATAACAAATAACAGAAATGGAGCATTTCATCCAAAAGTAATACACTGCCTAAGGCAGGATCAAGATGCACCAAGTGCAAGAGATATCAACATAGCCTGCTAAAATCTGCAGGAGCAATAAAGCCAACATATGCCAAAATACCAAAAGAATGAACAGACCTAATTTGTGACGCATTAATAGTGGTAGAGTCATTACTCAAGGGTTCAATGGTGGTATCCCTTAAGGTGGAACACACCAACAAAAACAGCCCATATCGGGGCCAAAAGGTGCTCTCGACACCATAAAACAACCAACCCATTATCCGGGGCCAAAAGGTGCTCTCTACACCATAAAACAACCAGCCCATTTTCCGGGGCCAAAAAGTGCCCACCAAGCTCTACACCACACCACCCCTTACAGAGCCATCAGAAAAACCACATGCCATACTTCACGATTTAACCGGCAAAACACGCCGAAATACACCAACAACCCAAAATCCCGACGTAACCACAAATCTGAAAGTTCATCCTAAGCAAGTACGCAACATGATCTAAGTTCCTAATTTCATATGTCTACCTTCAACCATGATTTGGATACAAAATCAAGAACCCTAATTTCAACTACACCATAGCCATATAACCATAAGAGATGAAAGAAAAGAAAACCTTGGCAAGGGCAAGAACACCACTTGTCTCAATCTTCAAGCACAACAGTCGTTATCACAAACTATGAGAAAAA
Organism: Platanthera guangdongensis; assembly: GCA_039583875.1. Lineage (NCBI taxonomy): Eukaryota > Viridiplantae > Streptophyta > Magnoliopsida > Asparagales > Orchidaceae > Platanthera > Platanthera guangdongensis. Next base: position 224,301,953 of record CM077158.1, read on the forward strand.
CCTGAGGTGAACAACATAGGAGAAAAACAACTAAGAAATTTGACAACCCATCTTCTTTTCCACTAATCCAAGAGCAAAGAAACGTTACCTAAGGGGCAAATCCAGAGCAGCTGGTCCCTCTTCCTTTCTTTCTCTTGTACTCACCCTCTTTGGAAATGGAGAATGATAAGAAGAAGAAGAAGAATGAACACAAAATGGAAGGAGAAAGACTTAACCTCGGCCTTATTCCCAGGGAAGAAGTTTGATCCCTTGGATGAAAACAATAAAGAAATTGAACGGCAGCAAAATTTGCTGAAATTTCACATTTCGGCCCTGACACGCGCTGTGACACGCCCGTGTCACAGGCCGTATCACTTAAGCGGTAGGCAACTGCCTCACCTCCAAACAATACACGCCTGTGACACGGGCGTGTCACAGGCCGTATCACTGGACACGCCTACCTACACGGCTGTGTCACTGGTTGTGACACAGCACACAGCACCCAGCCAAACAACCCGAGCAGGACACGGCCTTGGGACACGCCCGTATCCCAAGCAGTGTCACCCCATACTCGACATTCGTCGAGCGAACTTCAACGAGCGAAGTTCGTCGACCAGCGGGACACGCCCTGTGACACGCTCGTGTTACAGGTCGTGTACCCCTTCTCTCGACACTCGACACTCGTCGAGTGAATTTCGTCAAGCGAAGTTCGTCGACACCGGGACACGCCCGGTGACACGCCCGTGTCACAGGCCATGTACCCCTTCTCTCGACACTCGACAATCGTCGAGTGAACTTCGTCGACCAAAATTCGTCGAACACACGGGACACGCCCTGTGACATGCTCGTGTCACAGGCCGTGTACCCCGACACGCCCTAGGACACGCCCGTGTCCCAGGCCGTGTCACCCAAATGCGCTCCAGGTCTTTGACCTCTTACACCTCTCCCCTGCTATAAGAAACTGCAGCCACACCTTTAGCACCTAGGGGGAAATAACCAACAACCAATAGAGTATAGATACATATCCATATGTTATAACTTCTTACTCATGCTATTACCGAGCCAACCAATTCGGGTTCGAACAAACTACCCACGCTATGACTCTAGTGGCGAAGTCCAAATCAGCATCTGACAAACAAAACTTGGGCTAACCTTGCCCGAAGCCAAAACACAAACATTCCCGAAGAGGCATCACCGAGTCACCAAAACAGACTCCGGCTTGCTCTGGAATCTTGCAAACAGGCTATCAACCAAGCCACTAAAGGCCTAAAGAGCGAAGATTACGCTCTAACAACAGCAAAGGCCAACGTAACGCCAAAACAAATTACACACTGGCCATAAAAAAACCGGGGGCGTTACAGTCACTCCCCCTAAAAGAAAGTTTCTCCTCGAAACTTTACATAACAAGGACATAACAAGTAAAGAGGTAAATGGAAGAAACCATACCAGACAAGCTTAAGGAAACAGCTGAGGGTGAGCCGCCCTCATAGACGACTCTAATTCCCAAGTAGCGCTTTCCACGTCTTGGTTCCTCCATAACACTTTCACCATTGGAATCTCCTTTCTTCGCAACACACGATCTTGCGAATCCAAAATGCGGACAGGCACCTCCACATAAGAAAGATTTGGTTCTAATTGAGGCACAGATTCCAACTTATAAGCTGATACACCAACCCGCTCGACAATCTTGAACGGTCCCACAAACCTTGGGTCCAATTTCCGATATTTCCCAAATCTCTTTATGCCAATCATCGGGGAAACTTTAAGGAATACCAAGTCCCCCACAATAAACTCCAAATCGGATCTCCGCCGATTGGCATTCTTTTCATAACGTTCTTGTGCTATCCGAAGCTTTTCTCGAATACGCTTTACCGCAACTTCCATTTCTCCTAATGCATCTGGACCCAATAAAGGTGTCTCGCCAACCTCAACCCAAAAGAGAGGAGTTCTGCAACGTCGCCCATACAGGGCCTCAAACGGAGACATTTGCAAGCCTTCTTGATAGCTATTATTATACGTAAATTCCATAAGCCGCAAACGTTCATCCCATGCTCCTCCGTGGTCTAAGATATAACATCGAATCATATCTTCTACTATCTGATTTACTCGCTCTGTTTGACCATTCGTCTGTGGGTGGTATGCGGTAGAATATCTCAAATCCATACCCAAACCCTCTTGTAAACTCTTCCAGAAGCGAGATGTAAATCGAGAGTCTCAGTCGGAAATGATATTGCGGGGAACACCATGCAAGCGGAGAATCTCATTCACATACAGTTCAGCTATCTTCTTCATCGGATAATTAATCTTATACGGTACGAAGTGAGCACACTTCGTTAATCGATCCACGATCACCCACACGGAATCATACCCTCTAGGAGATCTCGGTAGACCGGTAATGAAATCCATCAAAATACTTTCCCATTTCCAGGTTGGAATTTCCAATGGTGTCAACTTGCCACCAGGCCTTCCATGATCGGCCTTCACACGCATGCATGTATAACATTCCGACACAAATTTTGCTATGTCTCTCTTCATCCCATCCCACCAGGCAATTTGCTTCAAGTCATGATACATCTTCGTAAACACTGGATGGTAAGCAACGCTCGAATCATGAGCTTCTCGGCATAATATATCGCGTATGTCCATAATAGCAGGGATACAAAATCTGTCGCGGTACTTCAACGTACCCGCAGCATCAATCGAGAAATCAAGTAACTATCCTTTCTTCGTTCTCTTATATAAGTGCAGCAAATCTGGATCATATTTCTGATGCAACCGCGTCAGCTCAATCCAAGAAGGTTCTGCTGCCACCAAACTACTCTGCAAATCGCAGCACCCTATAGAAATATCCATCAACAGAAATTCTTCCACTAATCGGTCGGCAACATACTCCAACCATCACCGCTGGCGCAGATTCAATTCCTTTTGGGTGAATACATACTTTAAACTTTTATGATCAGAAAAAATCTTGCACTGCACCCCATACAGTAGATGTCTCCACAATGTCAACGCAAAGAGAACAACAGCAAACTCCAAATCGTGTGTAGGATAGTTCTTCTCATGAGTCTTAAATTGCCGAGACTCATACGCAATCACTTTATCGTCTTGCATCAACACACATCCAAGTCCAACATACAATGCATCTACAAAAACATCATAACCTAAGCCCTCCGTAGGCAGAGTCAAAATAGGAGCGGTACACAATCTATTCTTGAGTTCAAGGAATGCTTCCTCACACTTATCATTCCAATCAAAAGTCACATTTTTCTGAGTTAACCGAGTCAAAGGTGCAGCCAAAGTAGAAAAGCCTTCCACAAATCTTCTGTAATAGCCAGCCAACCCCAAGAAGCTCCTGATCTCCTTGGGAGTATCCGGTCTTCGCCACTCCATCACTGCAGCTATCTTCTCTAGATCAACTAAAATGTCATGCATGTTGATCACATGGCCTAAAAACGAAACCTGAGGTAGCCAAAAATCACACTTACTCAATTTGGCAAACAATCTATGGTCCCTCAAAGCAGACAAAACCAAATGCAGATGCTGATCATGCTCCTCAGCATTGCGGGAATAGACAAGAACATCATCGATAAACACAACCACAAACTTATCTAAAACATCTTTGAACACTCTGTTCATCATATCCATAAAGGCTGAAGGCGCGTTGGTTAAACCAAACGACATTACTAAGAATTCAAAATGCCCATGCCTTGATCGAAAAGCAGTCTGTGGAATATCTGACTCACGGACCTTAAGCTGATGATAACCAGAATGGAGATCAATCTTAGAGAACACTGAGCTACCGCGTTGTTGATCAAACAAATCGTCAATCCTTGGCAGGGGATACTTGTTCTTAATAGTGACTTTATTTAGTTCTCGGCAATCAATGCAAAGCCGCATCGACCCATCTTTCTTTTTAACGAATAGAACAGGTGCACCCCAAGGCGAAGAACTTGGTCTGATAAAACCCTTTCTTAACAACTCATCCAGTTGGATATGCAACTTTTCCAGCTCTCGCGGGGCCATCCGGTACGGCACCTTTGCAATAGGATGCATACCCGGCTCCAACTCTATCACAAATTCAACATCTCTGTCGGGTGGAAGACCAGGAAGATCATCAGGAAAAACATCTGAAAACTCGCGCACAATAGGAATCTCTGCTAAACGCGGCAAACTACCAACGGTCTCCAAAACTGAGACTAAACAAGCAAAACAGCTGGAACCTAGCAACGTTAGAGCACATACCGCAGAAATAGCTGGAGAATCCTGGCGCAAATCACCATAAACACTCCCAGGCTGACCGTTGTCCTTTCTGAAGTCCAAGCGCTTACCCTTGCACTGGATCACAGCATCATACTTCGACAACCACTCCATGCCTAAGATCACATCAAAATCTTCCAGGTCAATCACCTTCAAATCTGTCGTAGCTATGAAATCCCTCAACACAATCGGACAATCCAAAATGCCCCAATCGGAAACCACAGAATCACCAGAAGGAAACTTGATGCAAAAGGCATCCCCCACTTGATCTGGTTCCAAACGATATCGGTCCACGAAGGCTCTAGCCACAAACGAGTGGGTAGCGTCAGAGTCGAAAAGAACACGTGCCCAACGGTTCTTTACCTTAAACTTTCCTAAACAAGGTGCACGCTGATCACATATCTACAAAAACAAGTGAAATACAATAATGACGAACAAAACAGGAGAACTAGGGAGGAGTCTAACCTGATACAACCTGAGTAGAAGTCTGAGCGTCCTCAGAAGAAATCACGTTAAGCTTTCCTTTGCCTTTATCCAATCGCTGAAGAGGTGGCAACGCCTGGAGTGGCACTGGCTGCAACACAGGTTGCACTTGCGGACACTGAGTCTTGATGTGCCCCTTTTGTCCACAATGATAACACACTTTCTTTGACCAACAATGGGCAACATCATGCCCCTTCCTCATACATATCGTACACTCCAAGTCCCTCTGAGGAGCAGCCTGAATCGCATGAACCTGCTCCTTCTTTTGAACACCTAATCGTTTGAAACATCGCTCGAAAGGGTGGCCTGACCGGCCACAGAAGCTACAAACTTCTTTGCCCTTCTTCCTTGAAGCAGCATCAGGCACCTGAGGGCTCTTCCCTTCGATTAGCTTCCTCTTATCTTTTCTCATCCCCTGTCCTTTTTGCTTAGCAGTTTCAATTGCCTCAACTTTCAAAGCAGCTTCCACTAAGGCAGCATAGCTTATTGCTCCATATGCACTTGCTAACTGCTGCACCTCATTTCGTAAGCCACCAAGAAAATGCTTAACTCGATCCGCCTCGGAAGTTACCATGCCGGGGGCAAACCGACTCAGTTTACTGAACTCAATTTCATACTCACTACCTGTGAGCTGTCTCTGCTTCAAGTGTAAGAACTCATTCATCAAATGGTCCCGCTCAACCGAGGGTAGAAACTTCCTTAGGAGCATCCCCTTAAACGACGCCCAAGAGCATCCTTCCGTCAAGCTCTCCTTTTCTCGCAACCACCAACTCTTTGCTAATCCCTTTAGCTGATATGCAGTGATCATCTCTCTCTGATCATCAGTGACGCCAAAGTAAGAAAACATTTCCTCCATTGCTATCAGCCAATCATCCAATACCATGAAATCCGCTTTGCCATCATAAGTAGGTGGTCCAAGTCGCTGAAACTGGGAAATAAATGTCATCTCAGGTGGAACCACTACGGGAGGCACCAACGGAGCAGGAGGGGCAGGAATAGCTGGACCCACAGCAGGGACCTGCACCCTCGGAGCAAGCCCAGACATCATGGAAAACATAGACTGAATCTGGGACTGTATATCCCCCATTTGCCTTACCAAGGCCTCATTACTCTGTCACAAACTTTCCATACTTGCATTGTTCTGGGCACCCGAAGACTCGCCCTCAGACTGGTGAGTCTGCCTCATCACAGGACGCTTCGACATCCTATAATCCAATCAGTACGAATCAAGAACTATCCCAACTGTGAGTACAAACCGACTCTGTACAGACACACATACACATATGAACTTCAACTGCTAACTTGCTCTGGGAGTTTTAAATGATGTTATGCCTAACCTACGATGAGTCACCCTCATCACACTAAATCATATGCCTATACCATGCATGCATGAAGTTTTATTCCTTTTGACTCAAAACCATGTGTGTACATGCGTCATCATGTCAATCTTTAGCTTGGCACGTTGTGCTTATGCAATGTTATGCTATGCATGTTGTGTTATGCATTCTAAAAAGGCCTTAATGCATGTCATGGGTGGCGTACGCATGAAAATGTTATGCATCCCATACTACATGACATTCTCATGCAACGAAAACAAAAACGTGCTAGTCGCATTCATGTGGTGAGGTTATGCATCCCATACTACATAACCCTCATATGTTGCCCCTATGGTGGATCCATATACAGACACATAGTATGCATCCCATACTACATAATATGCCCCGTATACTTCATGTTATGCTATGAGTGAAGTGCTCGTGCTTCTGCCAAGACGAACTGATGACACCTCGGTGTGTGTATGATATGCCACTGCCGGACCCAAAGGCAAGCAAAACCTGCCTCTGATACCATTTGTCACAACCCGCATTTTCTCACACATTTAAATAATATCAGAGCACAAGAAAATACGTGTCGTGATGCCACGCCGTGCAGGGGATAACTGCACGCGCTCAGGCAAAACCTAAACTCGCGTTCGTTGAATAAATCATCATTTTTTATGCAAGTAAACCAGTTAGCACCATGGATCAGCTAGTCCACATGAAAAACTATAATTTTATACGCAGCGGAAATACATAGTTAAGGTAAGTTGACATCCTATATGAGTAGAATCGTCCGCAAAGGACCTCTCATGGAATGCAGGACTCTAGGTGACTCATAATATATAGAAAATAGCTTTTTTAAGTACTCAAGAAATAGTGCGTTAGTGTTTTAAAATCATGATATGCATGAGATATATATACTATTACTTTTAAGGTTTAACATAACTAAGGTACAACCTAGCATAAAACATTCCCAGAAGCAAGTAAACAACCTCCAAAAAAGATAAAACTAGCAGTCTTTGTACATCACTAAAAGAAACCATCAGTGGGCGTCAACAACCTGACACGAACCCACTGGTGGGTGTGTATGTCTGTACAGAAAGAAAAAAACTACCTCGCCAAAACGAGGAACAGCAACCTCAGTGGCCACAAGCAAGCTCCACCAAAAGAACACTAGCCGCTCAATCGGCTATCACCTGGACCTGAGGCATTCCAAAGAAAAGAATACCTCAGCAAGTATATAAAGAAATGAAATGGAGCAGTATCTCATCCATAACCAATAACATAAATGGAGCATTTCATCCAAAAGTAATACACTGCCTAAGGCAGGATCAAGATGCACCAAGTGCAAGAGATATCAACATAGCCTGCTAAAACCTGCAGGAGCAATAAAGCCAACATATGCCAAAATACCAAAAGAATGAACAGACCTAATTTGTGACGCATTAACAGTGGTAGAGTCATTACTCAAGGGTTCAACGGTGGTAGCCCTTAAGGTGGAACACACCAACAAAAATAACCCATGTCGGGGCCAAAAGGTTCTCTCGACACCATAAAACAACCAGCCCATTATCCGGGGCCAAAAGGTGCTCTCTACACCATAAAACAACCAGCCCATTATCCGGGGCCAAACAGTGCCCACCAGGCTCTACACCACACCACCCCTTACATAGACATCAGACAAACCACATGCCATACTTCACGATTTAACCGGCAAAACATGCCGAAATACACCAACAACCCAAAATCCCGTCGTAAACACAAATCTGAAAGTTCATCCTAAGCAAGTACGCAACATGATCTAAGTTCCTACTTCCATATGTCTACCTTCAACCATGATTTGGATACAAAATCAAGAACCCTAATTTCAACTACACCATAGTCATATAACTATAAGATATGAATGAAAAGAAAAACTTGGCAAGGGCAAGAACACCACTTACCTCAATCTTCAAGCACAACAGCCGCTATCACAAACTAGGAGAAAAACCTGAGGTGAACAACATAGGAGAAAAACAACTAAGAAATTTGACAACCCATCTTCTTTTCCACTAATCCAAGAGCAAAGAAACGTTACCTAAGGGGCAAATCCAGAGCAGCTGGTCCCTCTTCCTTTCTTTCTCTTGTACTCACCCTCTTTGGAAATGGAGAATGATAAGAAGAAGAAGAAGAATGAACACAAAATGGAAGGAGAAAGACTTTACCTCGGCCTTATTCCCAGGGAAGAAGTTTGATCCCTTGGATGAAAATAATAAAGAAATTGAACGGCAGCAAAATTTGCTGAAATTTCACATTTCGGCCCTGACACGCCCTGTGACACGCCCGTGTCCCAGGCCGTGTCACTTAAGCGGTAGGCAACCGCCTCACCTCCAAACAGTACACGGTCTGTGACACGGGCGTATCACAGGCCGTGTCACTGGACACGCCTACCTACACGGCCAGCGGGACACGCTCTGTGACACCCCTGTGTCACAGGCCGTGTACCCCTTCTCTCGACACTCGACACTCGTCGAGTGAATTTCATCGAGTGAAGTTCGTCGACACCGGGACACACCCTGTGTAAACCCACCCCCCCCCCCCCTCCCGGATCCCAAAACACGGCACGAAGGGGGAGTCTTATGCCCGGAACAGCCACCTTGCGGTAGCATTAGCACACGGGCTAACCTGTATCACAAGACGCCTATTCCGCCGGCTACAACAATATCAATATATCATGACAACCCAACCAAGTATAAGAAGTAAGAGAAGTCAAAATTCACACTATGTGTATAATGTCCAAACACATCAATAAGGAGAAGCTAAACATGTTTCTTCAATATATCAGAGTACAGCTAATCATTGCCCAAACGGGCTACATCAGAGTAATCAAAATACTAACATCAGTAACCGACGGTATCGACGGCACCGTCACTTCAGGCCCTGTCGTCTTGGCCTGGCTGTCCTGCTGCGTAGTCTGCGGCTGCTCAACCTACGGCGTGACCTCCTAAAAAGAAAGACGTAGCAACCATTAGTCGAAACGACTAAGTGGTTTCACATCTGCTCCCCCGGCGACTCCTCGGCACCGGGCGGGAAAAAGGAAACAAGAGTACAATAAACATTAAGTATAAGAGTGGTACAAGTAGGTGGCAAGGTACATGAGTATAAATGTATAATCTAGCAGTTCTACAAAGCTAATAATGTATACAACAGGCGTAAGGAAATCTACAGCAGGTAAGTAACTTAACTTATAAGGATGCCCATACAAGCTTATAAGTTAAGGATCGGTTTGCATAAAGTAACTCATCGTATAATAGTGCTCATACAAACTTATACTATGAGGATCTTGTTGTGCAATGATATGAAATGTTATGTATGTTATGCAATGACTCACCCATGCTCATACGCATGCAACCGCTATGTCGACATAGACCATTAGTTCCCACTTTTCGATCAGGTAGCTAACCTCTCAGGCATCAGCCATCGTGGCCAGGCAGTGACAGTAGAGCGGGCATCTCTACTACTAGGCGGGTATCCACACTACTTCACTTAGGCCTCTGTATGCCTCAACGCTAAGAACACAACAGTGGAGCCCATGCATACTATGGCCCAGCGGGAGCCTCGGGTAGATGTGCACTGAGGACCAAGCCCTGAACTGACCTTGTGTGACCCGGAAGGAGTCTCGAAGTGAGCACGAGGACCAAGCCCAACCGTTCAAATAGCACGGAAGGAGCCCCGGGACGTGAACACCGAGGACCAAGCCCAACTGCCCAAAGTCTAACTGTCAACTCCCGTCGGTGTGACGACTGGCGATCCCGTAGACCTGCCACACTATCCTTAACCCAGGATTACGACACCGCGTGTCGACTCACACTGCATGCAATTCCACAACACTGTGGCATGGAAGGAGCCTCTAAGAAAGCACGAGGACCAAGCCCAACCATCCACCGGCACGGAAGGGGCCCCAGGACATGAATACCGAGGGCACAACCCAACCATCCAACTATACACATTTCCAGATTTCCCAACTAGTGACGGTCAACACCGCACCTTCAAACTTCCACAACACTACCCATAGGGAGACGACGCTCTAGTATTGGACTACCAAATTCAATCCGCTATTCATCATTCACATGGCCATGAGTTATCCTTCTATATGTCATTTCAAGTGATTTCAACCTATTATATCAAGATGCACATGTATAACAATCTACTAACTTCTAACAAGCCAAATCATTCAAGTAGACTAACTTACAATTCGATCACATGGAATCTGATTAATAATCTTCATCAATTATGCAACTAAATTAATTATTCATAAGATTTTATCCAAGCCTCAAGATTACCTGCGATATTAATTTCATCGAATCCAAACTCATATGTTATAAACCCAGATTTTTAAGTGCAGGAATAATCTGGATAGCAACTTCAACTGGAGATTCCCAAAGCTTTAGGAATCCGGTGACGGCGTATAACCCCTCGATGGAAAGGTATTTCCATGGACTACAACTTTAATATTCAGACCTCAACCCAGATTTGGCATTATCCTATTTGAAATCGGACCCGAAGTCCGCTGCGTACAGAACACAATTTCTGCATGCAGGATTTGCCGAACATCAAATCCGTTCAGACTTTCCCGTGGCTACGTACTTCTCCTGAAGTCGTGCAGCCACTCATTGGAAAGTTATTTTCAAGGGCTTTAACTTTCGTGTTTAGCCGAAAGCCCAGATCTGATCATATCCAACCTAACAATGGCCACGAAATTCGCTGCGCGCAGAATACAGATTCTACACGCATCTTAAGGCGGAATGAACGACATCGGTTCGTCTTCCTCCTCAAGGCGATCTTTCCAATCATTCCAGAAAACCTCCACCCTTATTCAACCTCAAGAGGCCAATACCCTTCACGAGACCATCCCTAAAATCACATAGAAGAAGGGCGTGGTTGAAGAGATCTAAAATCTAGGACACAAGCCCTAGCATGGCCTTTCCTAGAAAACTTCTCCTCTCCATCAAGACTCTCTTGAGTCGATGTCTCGCCTAGGAAAATAACTATAGATCTAGCACCAAGGGAGAGGGTAGGAAACTCACCTCGGTTCCAGCGGTACCATTTCCGGTCATAGATCTGGTGATTCTTCGCGACGGCATCCTCTCCTTCGCGGCATTGGCGGATCTCTTCTCTAGATCTTCCTCCAGCAAACTCCCTTCCCACAGGACTTCTCTCAAAAAATTACAGCTGGGAAGAAGAGTGAATTGCTAGGGTTTTTTCCCACTGCTCCCTTTTATATATAATGTGACACGGGTAGGGACACGCTCGTGTCCTTACCCGTGTCCCGCTCAAGCGAAGCGTTTCAGGAGGTTACAATGCCGATTCAATACTCGACACGACGGACATGCCCTGGTCACGCCCATAGTCACGCCCGTGATATGGGGCATGTAACCCTCTCACTCGAGAACCAACCACCTACTCGAGTACCTTAAGCAACTACTCGAGTATCTTAAGTTACGCCCCTGGGTCACGCCCGTGTCCCAGGGCGTGTAACCCAATTTACTCGAGTGATTTGAAAATTACTCGAGTAACCGTGGCGGCTACTCGAGTACCTTCAGTCATGCCCGTGGGTCACGCCCGTGACCCAGGGCGTGTCACCCAATTTTACTCGAGTACTTGAAACCTACTTGAGTAACGGTGGCAGTTACTCGATTACCTTAGTCACGCCCCTGGGTCACGCCCGTGACCCAGGGCATGTAACGTGCTCTGGACTAACTTCTCTAGACCACAAAAGCCGCCCCTTTTTCCTCCATTTTCCTGAACTCAAGCCGGCCCTCCTGACCCAAAACTCGCACAGAGGGGGTGGGGGGGTCTAGCGCGAATCGGTATGTTACAAATCCTACAAACAAAATAAAAGATTTCATCCCTGAAATCAGGCTAGGGCTATGGGGAAGACAAGCATACAGAAAATAAATATGCTTTTAAATAAAATTACCTTGAGCAAACAACTCCGGGTAGCGTTGTTGCATCAAATCCATTAGCTCTCATGTGTACTCCTCCTTCCCATGGTTAGACCATAGTACCTTCACCAAAGGAACACTTTTGCGGCGCAAAGTCCTTGTCTCGTTGTCAACAATCCACACCGGCTCTAGTCGCACAGACCTATCCGGCGCTACGCACCATCAGTAGTGGGAATGTATTGATCGGGCCGCAACAGCGCCTTTCGAAGTGACGACACATGGAACACGTCGTGGAGATTCTCTAGTTCTGGTGGTAACTCCAACCGATAGGCCAACGGGCCAATCCTTTCCAGTATAGCATAAGGCACAACATATCTTGGGCTGAGCTTTTTCACTCCACGCACCCGCGACACTCCATGCATCGGCCGAATCTTGAGGAACACATTATCACCCACTTGGAACTCCACCATCCGGTGCTTTGCATTGTAATACTTCGCCTGCCGACTTTGAGCCTCCAACATGCCATCCCATATCAATCTGACCGCCGCATCGGTATCATCTATATATTCGTTTCCCAATGTCTTCGGATCCTCATCCTGCACCTTCTTCCGTAAAGGGCTTCATGGGGCGTCATGCCGATGCTCGCCCGATGGCTATTATTATAGGAGAATTCCACTAGTGGCAAGAGTCTTTCCCATGGCTCTCCTCTGTCCAGCACACATAACCTCAGTATATCCTCCAACGTCCTGATGGTCCTTTCAGACTGCCCGTCCGTCTGAGGATGAAATGTGGTGCTGAAGGTAAGGCGTGAGCCCAGATACGCCTGTACCGCCTTCCACTCCTTGGAAGTAAAGCGACCATCACGGTCAGAAACGACCGTCTTAGGCACGTCGTGATATCGTACAAACTGCTCCACGAAGAGGCGTACCAAAACATCCACGTGAGCCTCTTTCTTCATGGGAATGAACAGGGCTACTTTTGTCAGACGGTCAACAATAACCCACACCGAATCATTCCCGGAGAGCGAGCGAGGTAGCCCATGGACAAAGTTCATGGAGATATCCTCGAACTTCCATTCGGGGATGGGCAACGACTGCAATAAACCACCGGGACTCCTGCATTCAGCCTTCACTCTTTGACAGGCTTCACAATGAGTAACATAATACCGGACATCCTTTTTCATTCCCGGCCAATACATGGTCTTCCGCAGACCGGCGTACATCGTAGCAATACCCGGGTGCACTGAATATTGAGAGCTATGTGCCTCTCTCAAAATATCCTCCCGGATTTTACCGCCCTTGGGAATGTAGAGCCGGCAGCGAAAGTAAACGAGGCCGTCTTTGAGTGTATACTCGTCGGTATTTCCTTCTTCAATTGATTTAATTGCCGGGGCCAAAGCCGCATCCATCCCTTGCTCCACCCGAATCCGGTCCCGAATATCACAAATTATGCCCATGCTTGCCAAAAAATTCTGTATACTCTGTTGAAGGAGCCTTGAATATCAAGGTAATGTCCATCTCTTCGATCATCCGAGCCAACTCCATGCTCATCAACCGAGACTCTGGGCTAGAGCCTGACACTTTTCTACTCAACGCATCAGCCACCAAGTTCGCCTTTCCGGGGTGGTAGTTCATGGTAGACTCATAGTCGCATAGAAATTCTAACCACCGACGTTGCCTCAAGTTCAACTCCTTTTGTGTATGAACATACTTCAAGATTTTATGATCTGAAAAGATCTTGCAGTGGACGTCGTATAGATAGTGCCTCCAAACCTTCAAGGCGAACACCACTGCTCCCAGCTCCAAATCATAAACCGGGTAATTGATTTCATGTTTCTTTAGTTTCCTTGAAGCATAAGCACTTACATGCCTGTGTTGCATCAATACCGCTCCCATCCCTTGATATGACGCGTCCGTATAAACTTGAAATCCTTCCTTCCCAGATGGAAGTGCAAGGATGGTGGCGGAGGTAAGTCTATCCTTCAACTCTTGAAATGCCGCTTCATATTGAGGTGTCCACTCAAATGGCACGCCCTTCTTCGTCAAGGAGGTAAGAGGAAGAGCAACCTTTGAAAATCCTTTCACGAACTTGCGGTAGTACCCGGCAAGTCCAAGGAAACTCCTCACATCGGCCGCCGACTTCAAGGGCGACCACTCTTTCACGGCTCGCACCTTGGCTGGGTCCACCGCTAGTCCAGCTCCACTGATTACATGGCCTAAGAAGGCGACCTCTTTGAGCCAAAATTCGCATTTGCTGAACTTGGCGAACAAAGCGTGCTCTTTTAAATTCTTCAGAACCAACGCCAGGTTCTCGGTATGCTCCTCTTTCGTCTTTGAGTAGACTAGTATATCGTCGATGAAGACGATGACGAAGACATCCAAATAGGGTTCGAATACCTTGTTCATCAGGCTCATGAAAGCCGAAGGGGCATTTGTGAGCCCAAACGGCATTACCGTGAATTCATACAACCCGTATCTTGAACTGAAAGCCGTCTTCTGGATGTCCTCCTCATGTATCCTCAACTGATAGTATCCCGAGCGCAAGTCCAGCTTAGAAAACCAATGCGCTCCCACTAGTTGATCGAACAACTCGTCGATCCGAGGTAGCGGATAAGTGTTCCGCGCCGTCAGTCGGTTGAGTTCCCGATAGTCTATACACAAGTGCAGGGTTCCATCCTTCTTCTTCACAAACAATACAGGGGCTCCCCAGGGTGACGAACTGGGGCGAACGAACTCTGACTCCACCAATTCTTGCAATTGAACTCTAAACTCTGAGAGTTCCTTCGGGGCCATTCGGTAAGGGGCCTTGGATACAGTCTTGGCACCCGGTACCAAATTAATCCGGAAATCCACTTCTCTATTAGGTGGTAACCCTGGTAGTTTCTCTGGAAACACCTCAGGAAAGTCCTGCACTACCCGAACATCTTTTACCTCCAATGCTACCTCCTTCAACTCAAACATGATCATGAAGACCTCATCCCCTTTTATGTGGGCCTTTACAGTCTGAACTGAAGATAAGAGCATACGGGGTGCGAAATTAATACCTTGGAAGATAACCTCGGTGTCCCCATGCCTCAAATAGATCTTCTTCTCCGCGCAGTCGATCCTCGCGAAGTGCCAATTCAACCACGCCATGCCCAAAATGATGTCGAACTTCGGCATCTTCAGGACCGTGGCAGGCGTATCGAAAGCCCTTCCTTCAATAAATATCTCCAACTTGCACTTGGCGGTAGCGATCATCTCCGAGCCGTCCGGGAGGCACACTCGTCGGGCTATTCCAGAAATGTATTGTATGCCCTCCATACCTTTAATGAAATCTTCGGACACGAAAGAGTGTGAGGCACCGGTATCGAACAGCGCATAGGCTGTCTTCCCACCGATTATCACGGTGCCTAAGTACCAATAACCAAGCTCAACCACTAGGTATCTAGTATGTCTTAAACAGTTTAAATTGAACGACAAAATTTGAGAAGGTTAACTGCATATACCAGCTATAACATCCTGGGGGTTCCTTTCTTGCGCCATGTCCAGCGCATACACCTGATCCCGGACCGGGCCGAGGTTTCCTCTTGGCGGTCCTCGTCCTCGGCCATGCATATATCCCCGTCCTCGTGGGGCTGCTAGAGGGAGAGCAGGAGGGAGAGTATGAGGGACGTTCCCATACAGCTGTGGGCAGTAGCGTCTAATGTGGCCCGGTTGATTGCACTCGAAACACACCAACCCACGACGCCCCTCTGGTTGCCGGAATTGCTGAGGATGTGGTGGTGGAGGCAGCGCGGCCGGTTGCTGGACTGGGTGCTCCACTCTATAGTTTCGGTGGAAATGCCCTCCACCCCTCTGATATCCCCCTCCTCCTCTACGATTCTGTCTCCTCCTATTGCTCGGACCGGCCTCCATAACGCCTTCTGCAGGCCTCTTGCCACTACTCAAGTGATCCGCCTCCAACCTCTTCGCCATGTCAATAATCTCCGCCAAACTTCCATCCGCTATAAACAAAAGGGACTGCCTTAGGGGATCTCGCAGCCCTTTGTAGAAACGTTTGGCATAACCTCTATCGTCCAACTCATAAGAGTTCGCAAACCTTGCGAGATGCTGGAATTCCCGCTGGTATTCCGTAACTGAGTTTGATCCCTGCTTCAGTAGTAGAAACCTCTGCTCAAGCTCATCTCGGGCCGAAGTAGGAATGAAGTGCTCCAAGAAAACACCCGAAAATTCGCCCCAACTTATCTCTGTATAGACTCGACCATGGAAGGTAGAGCCCATAAGGGACTTCCACCACCTCTTAGCATGTAACTCCAAGATGGACACTGCCAATGACACGGCCATGTTGGCTGGGCAATGGATACCAGCCAATAGCTCTTCTACTGTGTCGAGCCATTCCTTCGTACATACGGCTGACTCCGTCCCACGACAGACGGGAGGGGAGAGAGCCCGGAAGGTGCTCAGCCAGTTAGAGCCCGGGGCCTGTTGTTGCACCGGAGGCTGTTGCACCTTAAAAGCATCAAGAATGGCGGTGAGCGTCTGCCCCAACTCAGACTGTTGGAACTGAGTGGGTATGGAAGGGGTAGGAGTACCCCCCATCGGCTCAACATGCAGTGGAACATACACGTACACAACAAATTTGTGGTCAGGTTGGTTAAACTTAAGGTCAAAGTTGGACAAACTTAATGTGAATTACATATGGGCACACCACTGCTTCTGCTAAGTCAGTTTGTCTCCAAGCTGACTAATCGAACGGGGGTGGCACCATTGTTGAATGACTTCTTAGTTGAGGATCGTGGCGCTCTGATACCATTTGTAAACCCCCTCCCGGATCCCAAAATACGGCACGAAGGGGGAGTCTTATGCCCAGAACAGCCGCCTTGCGGTAGCATTAGCACACGGGCAACCTGTACCACGAGACGCCTATTCCGCCAGCTACAACAATATCAATATATCATGCCAATCCAACCAAGTATAAGAAGTAAGAGAAGTCAAAATCCACACTAAGTATATAATGTCCAAACACATCAATAAGGAGAAGCTAAACATGCTTCTTCAATATATCAGAGTACAGGTAATCATTGTCCAAACGGGCTACATCAGAGTAATCAAAATACTAACATCAGTAACCAACGGTATCGACGGCACCGTCACTTCAGGCCCTGTCGTCCTGGCCTGGCTGTCCTGCTGCGTAGTCTGTGACTGCTCTACCTGCGGCGTGACCTCCTAAAAAGGAAGACGTAGCAACCGTTAGTCGAAACGACTAAGTGATTTCACATCCGCTCCCCCGGCGACTCCTCGGCACTGGGAGGGAAAAAGGAAATAAGAGTACATTAAACATTAAGTATAAGAGTGGTACAAGCAGCTGGCAAGGTACATGAGTATAAATGTATAATCTAGCAGTTCTACAAAGCTAACAATGTATACAACAGGCGTAAGGAAATCTACAGCAGGTAAGTAACTTAAGTTATAAGGATGTCCATACAAGCTTATAAGTTAAAGATCGGTTTGCATAAAGTAACTCATCGTATAAGAGTGCCCATACAAACTTATATGATGAGGATCTTGTTGTGCAATGATATGAAATGTTATGTATGCTATGCAATGACTCACCCATGCTCATACGCATGCAACCGCTATGTCGACATAGACCATTAGTTCCCACTTTTCGAGCAGTAGCTAACCTCTCAGGCATCAGCCGTCGTGGTCAGGCAGTGACAGTAGAGCGGGCGTCTCTACTACTAGGCGGGTATCCACACTACTTCACCTAGGCCTCTGTATGCCTCAACGCTAAGAACACAACAGCAGTGCCCATGCGTATTATGGCCCAGCGGGAGCCTCGGGTAGATGTGCACCGAGGACCAAGCCCCGAACTGACCTTGTGTGACCCAGAAGGAGCCTCGGAGTGAGCACGAGGACCAAGCCCAACCGTTCACCTAGCACGGAAGGAGCCCCGGGACGTGAACACCGATGACCAAGCCCAATCGCCCAAAGTCTAACTGTCAACTCCCGTCGGTGTGACGACTGGCGAGCCCGTAGACCTGCCACACTATCTTTAACCCAGGATTACGACACCGCGTGTCGACTCACACCGCATGCAATTCCACAACACTGTGGCATGGAAGGAGCCTCGGATAAAGCACGAGGACCAAGCCCAATCATACACCGGCACGGAAGGGGCCCCGGGACATGAATACCGAGGGCACAACCCAACCGTCCAATTATACACATTTACAGATTTCCCAACTAGTGACGGTCAACACCGCACCTTCAAACTTCCACAACACTACCCATAGGGAGACGACGCTCTAGTATTGGACTACCAAATTCAATCCGCTATTCAACATTCACATGGCCATGAGTTATCCTTCTATATGTCATTTCAAGTGATTTCAACCTATTATATCAAGATGCACATGTATAACAACCTACTAACTTCTAACAAGCCAAATCATTCAAGTAGACAAACTTACAATTCGATCACATGAAATCCGATTAATAATCTTCATCAATTATGCAACTAAATTAATTATTCATAAGAGTTTATCCAAGCCTCAAGATTACCTGCGATATTAATTCCATCGAATCCAAATCCATATGTTATAAACCCGGATTTTTAAGTGCAGAAATAATCTGGTCAGCGATTTCAATCGGAGATTTTCGAAGCTTCAGGAATCCAGTGATGACGTGTAACCCCTCGATAGAAAGGTATTTCCATAGACTACAACTTTCATATTCAGACCTCAACCCAGATTTGACATTATCCTATTTGAAATCGGACCCGAAGTCCGCTGCGTACAGAACACAATTTCTGCATGCAGGATTTGCCGAACATCAAATTCATTCAGATTTTCCTGTGGCTACAGACCTCGTCTAAAGTCGTGCAGCCACTCATTGGAAAGGTATTGTCAAGTGCTTCAACTTTCGTGTTTAGCCGAAAGCCCAGATCTGAACATATCCCACCTAAAAATGACCATGAAGTTCGTTGCGCGCAGAATACAGATTCTGCACGCATCTTAAGGCGGAATGAACGGCATCGGTTCATCTTCCTCCTCAAGGCAATCTTTCCAATCATTCCAGAAAACCTCCTCCCTTATTCAACCTCAAGAGGACAATACCCTTCATGAGACCATCCCTAAAATCACATAGAAGAAGGGCGTGGTTGAAGAGATCTAAAATCTAGGACACAAGCCCTAGCATGGCCTTTCCTAGAAAACTTCTCCTCTCCATCAAGACTCTCTTAAGTCGATGTCTCGCCTAGGAAAATAACTATAGATCTAGCACCAAGGGAGAGGGTAGGAAACTCACCTCGGTTCCAGCGGTACCATTTCCGGCCATAGATCTGGTGATTCTTCGCGGCGGCATCCTCTCCTTCGCGACGTTGGCGGATCTCTTCGCTAGATCTTCCTCCAGCAAACTCCCTTCCCACAGGACTTCTCTCAGAAAATTACGGCTAGGAAGAAGAGTGAATTGCTAGGGTTTTTTCCCACTGCTCCCTTTTATATATAATGTGACACGGGTAGGGATACGCCCGTGTCCTTACCCGTGTCCCGCTCAAGCGAAGCGTTTCAGGCGGTTACAATGCTGATTCAATACTCAACATGACGAACACGCCCTGGTCTCGCCCATAGTCACGCCCGTGATATGGGGCGTGTAACCCTCTCACTCGAGAACCAACCACCTCCTCGAGTACCTTAAGCACCTACTTGAGTATCTTAAGTCACGCCCCTGGGTCACGCTCGTGACCCAGGGCGTGTAACCCAATTTACTCGAGTGATTTGAAAACTACTCGAGTAACCGTGGCGGCTACTCGAGTACCTTCAATCACGAACATGGGTCATGCCCGTGACCCAGGGCATGTCACCCAATTTTACTCGAGTACTTGAAACCTACTCGAGTAACGTTGGCAGTTACTCGAGTACCTTAGTCACGCCCCTGGGTCACGCCCGTGACCCAGGGCGTGTAACGTGCTCTGGACTAACTTCTCCAGACCACAAAAGCCGCCCCTTTTTCCTCCACTTTCCTGAACTCAAGCCTGCCCTCCTGACCCAAAACTCGCATGGAGGGGGGGCCTAGCGCGAATCGGGACGTTACACCCTGTGACACGCCCGTGTCACAGGCCGTGTACCCCTTCTCTCGATACTCGACAATCGTCGAGTGAACTTCGCCGATCGAAATTCGTCGAACACACGGGACACGCCCTATGACACGCCCGTGTCATAGGCCGTGTACCCCGACACGCCCTGGGACACGCCGGTGTCCCAGGCCATGTCACCCAAATGCGCTCCAGGTCTTTGACCTCTTACACCTCTCCCCTGCTACAAGAAACTGCAGCCATACCTTTAGCACCTAGGGGAAATAACCAACAACTAATAGAGCATAGCTACATATCCATATGTTATAACTTCTTACTCATGCAATTCCCGAGCCAACCGATTCGGGTTCGAACAAACTACCCACGCTACGACTCTAGTGGCGAAGTCGAAATCAACATCCGACAAACAAAACTTGGGCTAACCTTGCCCGAAGCCAAAACACAAGCATTCCCGAAGAGGCATCACCGAGTCACCAAAACAAACTCCGGCTTGCTAGGGAATCTTGCAAACAGGCTATCAACCAAGCCACTAAAGGACTAAAGAGCGAAGATTACGCTCTAACAACAGCAAAGGCCAACATAACGCCAAACAAAATTACGCACTGGCCATAAAACAAAACCGGGGGCGTTACACAAGTCCTGGTGCAAGACAAGAGTGTGCTGCAGTTGTGGTGGAGGCGCAAGTAATCGATGTGTCATTGAAAAGCTTTATGGAATTTCATCCACCTACGTTTGGTGGGGAGATTTCCCCAACGCAGGAGGAAGATTGGTGGACATTCGTGAGTTCAATAATGTTCTCTCCCTCCCAAACAATCTCAACCTGGCTCTGATACCACTTTGTAACGCCCACATTCGTCATATAACATATAACGGTTGGTCCGGTCGGGGCCCCACGCCATATGTCACAGACAAGTAGTGGAATTACTTGTGGAAATCAAATTCTATTCGCATCCTTAACTCAATCCATTCTAGCGCAGCATGTTTTAAATTAAAGAACTCAGCTCAGAGAATGTCCACTTCTATATAAACTCCACCTTTATATAGCAACACCAGGAATGTATAGAACGCACACACACTGGCCTTAAGGCCTTACAAATTCCTCTTTCACACAATTACATTTTCGTACATCGGCACGCAGGCCGGCCACACATGAAATCCAAACACACTTCTTCACATGGCCTTCAAGGGCCTTTAGCAGCAATCCATCCATTCCACTTGTTCATTCTACCTGTAATTTGCCATCCAAGCCAAAAGCAAAAACAAAGTAATGGTCAGCATTCGCCGACCCATTATAATGACCCTACCCCCTACCGGGGACAGTGGTTCCTTCCCTGTATGCATTGCCATCATTTATCATCAAGCATCATCAAGCATCATATGTATCATTCTCTTTATCAATCTATCAAGCACATCACATCACAAATGCTGGAATCCACCAGACGCTCCGTGCACTCAGGGCACCTTCTTGGTGTACCGGATCTCCCAGTCGTACACCACTGATTAGAGGTACTTCACCTGTTGGTTGGAAGGCTCAAGCCTAGTCCACCAGTCTTCCAAGCTGGTGACATCCCGTCCATACCACTCAGATGTACAACCTCCCCAACATCACAAATAACTAGAGCAGATCTACCCACCATTGTGGTGTAGCAGGCTGGGTTATCATTGCTCCCCAAGCATACTACCAATCGACCCCTCACCATTTCCTGATCGACCCACCATTGTGGTGCAGCAAGTCGGGTGCTCGCTTCCCGGATCATGCCACCAATCGATCCCTTCTAACCAAACCAACCAGATCAACCCACCCTAATGGTGTAGTAGGTCGGGTACTCGCTTCCCGGGCGCACTACCAATTGATCTCTCTCCAACCAGGAGCTTAACCAAAGCCTCCTCACATCCATCATCACATCCATACATTCATCACAGCATAAATCTCTTTGCATATCATCAAAGCCACGGAGTCTTCTCCGATTTACCCATGAACATCGCCAATCCAGACTACCCGTCCAGATGGGCTTCACACAGCATGTCTATGCCGTACTCCACACTTCCGGCTCAAGATGCAAACTCAACAAAGGAATCACTTCCGCAATCCACCTCTTGGTGGAGGATTCCAAGCACATGCATAAAGAAAGGACTGCGATGTCCACGAAGGAGATCGTTACCCTCAAAGATCGCTTCGGTGCCATGAAGTAGCCGGATGGAAGTCACCGCCTCGGCTCTGCCTTCACGAAACCGCTCTCGGATCTTCGCTCCACACTCCGCAGCTCCTCCAGCAGCTGGCTTTACTTTCCTCCTTTCTTCCTTTGCTCTCTCCTTCTCTTTCTCTCTCTCTCTCTTGAAATGAGATGAAGAAGAAGAAGAAGGGATTAAAAACCTCAAATCTTGGCCAGAAATCCACTTGGCTAAAGCCTAACCCTTGGATCTAGAACAGAGAAAACAACGGCCAGAAAAACACTGAAAAATCATGTTTCGGCCCTGACACGCCCTGTGACACGCCCGTGTCACAGGCCGTGTCCCCCAAAGCGGTGCACAAACCGACTTATCCAAACGTATCCACGCCAAGATGACACGTTCATGTCACGCCTGTGTCAGCCCAGTCACGCCCGTATTACAGGGCGTGACACCCACTCGACGATCTTCGCTCGACGATCAAGCAGCGATCGTCGAGCTTGCCAGCGATCGTCGATCTCCGCTCGACGATTCCGCGCTCGACGATCTCCGCTCAACGATCTCCGCTCGACGATCTCCGTTCGACGATCTCCGCTCGACGATCTCTGCTCGACGATCGACAAGCAAATTGTCGAACCGATGGGACACGCCCGTATTACAGGGCGTGACCACCCAAACATTTCGTCGACTGAAAAATCATCGACCTCGCGCCTCTCGACGCAAAACGAGTGGGACACGCCCTGGGATACGCCCGTGTCCCAGGCCGTGTCACCCAATGTTGCCAATTTCCGAATTTGGGATGTTACATGATAAGGGTCACACGGCCTGGGACACGGGCGTGTCCATGGCCGTGTTCTGCTACGAGTTCGATGATTTTTCGTGTGGTCGACGAAATGCATTCGACGATCCTTGGAGGTCGGGTACACGGCCTGAGACACGGGCATGTCTAGGGCTGTGTCCTGCTCTGTGTTAGCCGGGCTGTGTCGGGTGAGGAGCACGGCCTGGAACACGGGCGTGTACTGGTCAACACGGGCGTGTGTGGTGAGTTGCGGTATTTCCTTCGGGTGGACATAATAGTCCCCGTAATCTTGCATATAGAGTCTGGAATCGAAGTACGGACATGGGCATGGTGTGTGAAGCCTACCCGGACAAGTTGGTCTGGATCAGTGATGTTTCCATTATGCATTGATTGCCGGAGAAGACTATGTGTCGTAAGTTTTCGGGTTTCTACGTGTTAGATTGCAATAGGGAGCCTTGGGGATTAACTTCAAGGTGCACCCGAAAAATTGAGCAGAAACGCATTTCTATCAGGTAAAGCGCGACATTAATGATATCGTCGGCTGTAGCTCTATGAGAGAGCTATTCTTGAGGCCTGTCTCACGGAGACCTGGGGGCCTGTATGTGGGGTTGTGTGCTCTAGGAGCCCAGCTTGGTGGCCTGAGAGCCAACCTTGTACATAATCGGGTTATGTACTGTTGTATGATTGATACATTGGGATTTGGTGAAGCTTGACCCGTGCTTATGGCTTAAATTACCGTGGTGAGGTGAGCAACGGTCTGGTGGATCCTTACCCACTCCATGTGGTTTGGTTAAAGCGAACTAAGGTATATGGGACTTGCCGATGGCTTGGAGGGCGAGTCTAGGCTTCGACTGAAAGGAATTTTGCTCACGATATTTATCGTCCTGGGACGGTGGTTGAGTGCGGGACAGACCGGGTTCAGACCGGCTTCACTGTATAAGTGCCCTGAGAGCACGGGTTGTGTGGCCGTGCGGGCCTGCACCTGTGGTGAAGTGTGCTTTTCTTGTACTTTCACTATCTTGTTTGGTTATACTAATAAAATGCAGGGAAGGAGCACTGTCGCCCCGATTTATGGGTGGGATCGTTATAATTTGGTCAGCTTTAGCTGACCGTTGCTTTTGTTTGCCACCATTGCAGTGGAATGTTGATTGCAGGTGCTGCGGAGCCTAGTGACAAGTAGTGGATTGTCGCCCATGTTGCTGAGCCGGCCCTTGAAGGCCAAGGCTAATGTTTACTTTTTATGATCATGTGTGACCTGCCTGCGTGCCGACGTATGGAATACATTTATTATTTAAGTAAACTCTTGTAAGGCCATAAGGCCAAGTACTTTGTGCATTTGTACGTTCATTCCTACTTGGGGTTTTTAGTGGACATTCATGTTGTGGCTTGGGTTCTTTTCATTGCAGCATTTAAAATGCTTCCACTAGAATGCGCTCTGTGTAGGACGTGTGATATTGGAAGGATGGTTTCATTTAGTAACTCTTCGGTCTGTTTGTAGTATATGGAGTCGGGCCTCGGCCGGTCCTACTTCTATATGCTATGTAACGGATTGGGGTATTACGGGCTGTGTGCTTAAGTTGCCTGGCCTGTGGTGGGTGCCAGCCTGAAATGGACAAAGTCGCATGGCTTGTGATGCATTGAGCTGTGATGGCCAACTGCTGTACCATCAAGTTAAGTACCTCTGAACAAAGAGGTCGTCAAGCTAAGTACCTCTGAATGGGTAGTTGGTCGTTAAGTTAAGTACCTCTGAACGACGTAGTCGTCAAGTTAAGTACCTCTGGACGACAAAGTTACCGTTAAGTCGTGGACCTCTGAAAAGTGGTGTTACATGGGGGAGTCTGGTACACTGAAAACGTGCCTTGAGTGCACATGGAGTATGGTCGTTGGGCCAACGTTTGTGGTTAATGGTGTAACACCCCCTATCTGTCGCATAGCATATAGCAGTAGGTCCGGCTCAAAACATCCCCCTTTGCTCCTTTGAGTTTCGGGGCGTTACAAATGGTGCCTAAATGCACCTTGTTGTTGCCATATATATGCTATGACTTGTTTACAGGGATGGAGAAATGATGCCCCGAGTAAGGGGTGGGATCGTTATAAATGGGTCAAAAAAATGCTGATCGTTTCTTTGTTTGCCATGTTTGGTGGGCCCTTTTGTACAAGTGGTGGAGAGCCAAGTGGGAAGTAGCGGGTTGAAGCCCATGTGCTGCAATTGGCTGGCCCTTGAAGGCCCAAAAATGCGAACTTTATTGTTTCATATGTGGTCGGCCTGCGTGTCGATGTATGAAGTCACTTTTATTAACTAAAACAGTTGTAATAAGGCTACGACCAAAACATGTGATGTAATATGTCATTCCTTTTGTGTAGTGTACATCCTTATTATGTATGGTTCTTAAATTGTAAAATGCTTCTGCTAGAATGCGTTGTGGTAGGACGTGTTTTCTACTTGAACTTGGGTTTGGCAAACAACAATATGTAATCTCCTTGCCTGTCAGTGGTATATGGCGTCGGGCCCCGGCCGGACCTTCTGCCATATGCTATGCAGTTGCTTATTTATGTGTTTAACATTGTAGGCAACTAGAAGTGGTGCGGGGTAACAAGAACCCCAGCGCTCAGTGGAGAGTAGTGCACCAAATGAGGTGCCAACACCTTCTCCTTCTGCGGAAACTATATGGTTGGTTGCTGAAGCTGTGTTCGCAATGATGAATGCGCAACCTGGAGGTTAGAGACAACCTCTTATTCCTGAGATGGTTCGGGAACTGGTTGGCATTGTGGAACACGTAGCGGTGAGACAAGTGGTCGTTGAGCCAGTGGCCGCAAGGCGAGCAATGGAGAAATAATTGAAACATGTGATGAGTTTCAATCCCCCTGTGTTTATGGGTACTGGAACCCCTACACAAGCCGAAGACTAGCTCTCAAGGATAAAGAGTGTCCTGACGGCAATTGAAACGAAAGAGTGGCAACAAGTCACCGTGAATACCTTCTTGCTTGATGGTGAGGCAAGACTTTGGTGGGATGAGCTGGAGCTGCACCAGTTTGCTGGTCGGCCGTTGATTGAGATCTCAATGGAGGAGTTCTCAAGATGTTTTCTAGAAAGGTATGTTCCATCGGCACAGCAGTTTGCGATGGAGAACTAGTTTCAAAGGCTAACTCTAGGAGAGAGGTCGGTGGACGACTACTTGCATGAGTTCACGGGATTGGGAAGATATGCAGGCTTTACGTTTGCAGATGAGGAACGAAAAACAAATCGGTTCTATGAAGGGTTGAGAGATGACTTGCGGTTGCTTCTCTCAGGACCAATGACATAGGGTTTTCTTACCTTGGTCAATACGGCTCATTCCCTTGAGTTGGACATAAAATATGTGCAGCGGAAGAATGACTTGGCGGGGAAAAAGACAGAGTTCAAAGTACCTGGGTCGGCAAAATCTTGATTTCGGCGGTGGAAAACGAAGCCTAAAACTTCTGCACCGGCTACTTCTTCTCCTACATCTGAAGCAACATCTGGGAGAGGTCTGCCCACATCTTACGCATGTGGAAAGGTGGGTCCTTTCGCTTGATACTGTGGGAGTGGCCCTCCAAAATGGGAGAAAAAGATGGGTGTGTCTTATGCTGAGAAGGGAAAGGCAGTGGTGGAATCAACTACATCTTAGGCGCAACCACGAGTTTATAATCTTGGCCAACAGGAGGCCATAAAACAAAGTGACGTCATAACGGGTATGAGTTAAGATTCAGTTTTTACTGCTTTTCATACTTAATACCTTGTGCGTTACTTGTGTGTGTGGTTGGTTTTGATTAGGCTTTGTCCTGATATTGTACTGTCCGCCGAGAGCACTGTTTGATACGGGAGCTTCTCATTCTTTTCTGTCGGAGGACTTTGTTGGGTGTATCAGAGTGCCTTTGTTTACGCCGACAGATCAAGTGAATGTGATGCTTCCTAATGGGTGCTTGATGCGCATGGATCGAGCCTGCTGTGTGGAGGTGCAGATCGTAAGTCGGGATTTTGGGTTGGAAGCATCTGTACTCCCAATCTCGGAGTTTGATGTAATCTTTGGTATGGACTGGCTCTCGGAGCAGCGTTCCCATATAGATTGCAACTCCAAGGAAGTCATACTGGGGCAAAACACCGAACGAGAGACTAAGTTTGTTGGTATGCGATGGTCAAACAAGACATTGATGTCTGCTCTTCAAGTGGTCAAGGCAGTGCGGAAGGGCGCAAAATTGTTCTTCACGCTGTTGGAGGCTGTTGAGCCGAAGCCCAGTATGAGTGATGTTCCTATTGTATCGAAGTACACTGATGTGTTTCCTAAAGATCTTCCGGGGTTACCACCCCAGTGGGAGATTGACTTCTCGATTGAGTTGGTGTCAGGTGCGAAACCTGTGGCCTGCTCTCCATATCGTGTTGCACCAAAAGAGATGGCGGAACTAAAGATTCAGCTGCAAGAGTTGTTGGAGCAAGGTTTTATACGCCCAAGTATATCACCTTGGAGCGCTCCGGTCCTATTTGTGAAATAAAAGGACGGCAGCTTGCGGCTATGTATTGACTATCGAGAGTTGAATAAGCTGATGGAAAAGAACAAGTATCTGATTCCACAAATTGATGACTTATTCGATTAACTAGTGGGATCAACTGTTTACTCGAAGTTAGACTTGAAGTCTGGCTATTATCAGTTGAAGATTCGGGAATGTGATATTCCCAAGACAGTGTTTGGGACACGCTACGGTCATTACGAGTTCACTGTCATGCCGTTTGGGCTAACAAATGTGTCATTGGTATTCATGGATCTAATGCACCGGACGTTTAGGGAGACTTGGATTTGTTTGTCATCGTCTTCATTGATGGCATTCTAGTGTACTCTCAGTCTGCAGAGGATCATGTGAACCATTTACGGATGGTGTTGCATACCCTGAGGAGAAACAAGCTCTATGCCAAATTCTTGAAGTGTGAGTTCTGGTTGTCATCAGTGGCCTTTCTTGGCCATGTGGCTAGTGAAGAGGGCATTGCGGTGGATCCTGCGAAGATAGTTGCGATACGGGAGTGGGCAGTGTTGTATTCTATTGACAAAGTCAGGAATTTCCTTGGACTGGCGGGTTATTACAGACGCTTCATAGAGAATTTTTCGTGGATCGTCTTTCCTCTTACCACACTAACGAGGAAGGATCAAAAGTTCGTTTGGACCCCAGAGTGCGCGCGAGCTTTTGACGAGTTGAAGAGTTGCTTGACCATGGCACCAATCTTGACGTCGTCATGTGTTCAGACGGCTTTGAAATTTATAGTGATGCATCAGGAAGTGGCTTAGGCTGCGTTCTTCTTCAGTTTGACAAGGTGATTGCTTATGGCTCACTGTTGGATCCCTAGTTTGATTTGGGCTAGGTTCAGTAACTAGGATATTGGACCCACCATGTATAGTCAGGGTCATGTCTGTGTCCCAGAGTTTAGGCTATGTCCTTAGAGTTAACATTGCATGGATCAGCCAACAAAAGACTGCAGAAGACTCCAAACTAAGATAAATATCAAGTTTCAGGAAAGAGAGTTCGACATTCGTCGAACTCAGCTCGACGAAAGTCATGCTCAGCTCGAAGAACTCAGAGATAATTCTCTGAGTTGAGCTCGACGATATTCAAGCTCAGGTCGACGATTTCTGGAAGTTCAACTTCAACATTCTAAGTCCAGAATCCTTTCTCTGAACTCCAGTCGACGAAGTTTTGTTATCAACTCGACGAACTTAGAGAATAGAATTGGCAAGTTTTATCAGAAAGCAGTTAGCTGTTCTCAGGTCGACGAACTTGGTACTTAGGTCGACGAACGGGAATTATCTGGTCAACGAACATGATTTCTCTGGTCAACGAACTCTGAACTCAGGTCGACAAAATCTATTCTTTTCTCGACGAACTCTGTGCAGATCCAGACTTGGATTTTTTCCTTCTTTTGTCCTTATTTTGTTGCAGTAATTCCTGAATAATCAATGCTTATATTCTCAAGAAATAGCCGTTAGTGACAGCATTGATTATGGTATTCATTAGGATTATTACTTGCCATTTTTAATAGGACAGTTGGGGAAATCTATTAATGTAATATTCTCTCCAGCCGGATTTTCATTCTCCAGGCAGTCAGCATTCAATGCAGTCAATTCAAATTCAAAGGAGAAATATACTGAGAAATACAAAAAGAGTTTTCTTCTCTGGTAGTTAACGACAACAACAACAAGAACAAACAAAAGGGGAAGAAAAAGTAAGAAAGAAGAACATACATAGAGAACAAGACAGACATCAGAAAACATTCAAGAAGAAATCTCTCTATCTTCATCAAAGTGTTCTTCCTTCATCAAGCTGCCAAGAGACAACCAACTTCAATCAGTCTACGGCTTCCTGGAGATCTTTTCAAGAAGATCTACTCACCCTACAAAGCTTCCATTCTTCCTAAACAAATCTTCATCTCAGGGGGAGCTTTGACACCATCAAGGATCCACTAATCTTCGCTGTTACTTTGAGAAAGAGAAGATAACATCAAGTTTTATATATTTCACCCACTGTACACAGGGTTTTAGCTCCCTTAAAAAGTTAATCACTTGGTTGTAAGTCTCCTGATCAAAAGAATTGACTTGGTTTTTAGGCACCTGATCAAAAGCCTGAAGGGTTTCCTGATCTACCTGAAACAGATCTTATGATGACAGGCACCTGAACAAAAACCTGATTGGTGACAGGCACCTGATCAAAACCCTGAGTGGACTCCTACCAGTGTGGTAGAAGAGTGGATGTACCAAAGTTTTAGGGGAACCACTATAAAATTCTTGTGTCGTCTGTGATGCTATTTTATTTTTTTTATGTGTGCTGATTGCTATCTTGCTTAGTTTTATTTTTGCACCTTTATGATTTACACTTATAAGTATCACTATTTTCAACTCTGAAATATAAATCTAAAGGTTTTTAAAACACTCTATTCCCCCCCCCCACCCTCTGGAGTAAAACTGAAAGAAATTGTACCTAATCACCTAGAGGGGGGTGAATAGGTGACCTTAATCTTTTTAAACTTTTAGGAAGAATCACAGAATTATAAACAATTCTTCACAGCAATACAGCACAGCAATCACAGAATAAAGCACACACAGAGTACACACAGTTTTATAGTGGTTCCCCAAGGTCTGGGTACATCCACTTTCCCCCTTCGTCTATCTAGTAGTGTACTAGATTCGGCCAAACTCCTCCACTATTCCTCAGATCCTCAGATCTTACACTCAGAACCCCAAATAGGTTCCTACAACTCAGGCTCAAGACCCTACCACTCAGTCTTCACCAAGACCTACACTCAGCCAACAAGGCCTACACTCAACCTTCAACAAGGCCTACACTCAGAGAAAAGTATCCCCTACACTCAGGCACACAGGCCCTACCACTCAACCTTTATAATTTCAGGCTTACAACTCAGATCCCTAAGGATCCTACAAGAAATTAAAATTACAATGTATAAGCCCACAACTCAGAATAAGAGAGAAGAGTTGACAGGTTTCTTGATGAGTTCTTGGAAGAACTTTGCTGAGATCAACCTTCCTTGGCTTCCTTCAAAGCTTCTTGAATTTAGAACACAATAGGGTTGAGTCTCTATGCAGCTGATCTTCAATCACTGCTGACTTAAGAATCAGATCTCAATCTGAAACTTTCTTCACAGCCTGGTTCCACAGTTGTCTTCTTAGAAGGAGCTCTCTCTCTCCAGCTTCTTAGATCTTCTGATCACTTCAAATGATTCTTCAATGAATTGCTTGATCACCTCTTGTTGTAAATCATCATCTGCTATTGACAGAATAAGCTTTTATATAGACTTTCTTCATGGTGACCGGTTGATCCGGTTCCTAACAACTTTCTGACATCTCTGACAGTTGCAATAGACCGGCTGGAATGGCAGCTGTCATGTCATCCAGTCACTTCTTGAATTTTCTGTAACTGTCTGAAAGTGTCGAGACAGTCTGTCTTTAAGTGTCGACACTTATAGACCAAGTGTCGACACAAGTAGACTAAGTGTCGACACTAGCCTTCATGGTGTCGACACAACTTCTTGTGTTGTAGAATCTGCTTCTCGACACTGCTTCTTCAGCATGTGTCGACACTGATCCTGTGTGTCGACACAAGTCCTTCTTCTTTGATACTTAGTTGATTTCTTGTAAGTGTCGACACAACTCCTTTGTGTCGACACATCTTCTTGTGTTGAACTTGTTAAGTGTCGACACATTTTCTTAGTGTCGACACATGCCTTCTGTGTTGATACTTGCTGAGTGTCGACACATTTTCTTAGTGTCGACACTTGTACTTAGACTTCATTGGAATTTGCTGAGTGTCGACACAGCCTCCTAGTGTCGACACTTTCTTCATGTGTTGAGACTTTTGTCGTGTGTCGACACATTCTTCATTATGTCGACACATTCTTCTTGTGTTGAAACTTTGGCTGAGTGTCGACACATCTCCTTTGTGTCGACACTTGTACTTAAACTTTGTTGAAGTTTTGCTGAGTGTCGACACAGCCTCCAAGTGTCGACACTTTTGATGTCGACAAAGTTCTGCTGGGTGTCGACACTGCTTCTAAGTGTCAACACAGCTTCTCTGGACATTTCTTCATTGAGTGTCGACACAGCCTGTATGTGTCGACACTTTCCTTCTGGTGTCGACTCTGCATTCCTTGTGTCGACACAATTACTCCAAGTGTCGACACTGCTTCTCTGGGTGTCGACACAAGTCTTCTTAAGTGTCAACACTTTTCTTCTGGGTGTCGACACATGGACTTAGAAACTTTTCAGCTTTCCCTGCAATTACTTAACCTGCACAAGGTAACTCAAAATACATCATATACACCATGATGTATATCAATGAGTAGGGTGAGGCTTCTTCAAATCAGGTACATTTATCCCAATGTACCCAACAATCTCCCCCTATTTGGAGAAGTCATAACCCTTAGTAAATGATATACACCATACATAACAAATTCACAGTATGATGTTAAACAGGATTATATAACAGGGTAAGTACATAAACATGTATAAACAAAACATGCATACTCAAATTTCTCAGAACATTAATGTAATAGATTTAACATATATCACATTGTTCTAACAACTTCAACATATTCATTATTTAAAAGTTTACAGAGAGTTTAAAATCAAATGATTACAACTATAAACTAAAGAAAACTTCTATCTTATTGCTGCTCAGGCTCCTTGATTACAATGCCCTTTCCTGATTGTATCTTTGCTTGGACTGGGGCTTCAGCATCTTCAGCAGCAGCAGGCTTCTTTCCTTTAAGATCCTTCTTTTTTTGCTCTTCAGCCTTGATCTTCTGCCTTTCAAAGTAATGATGAGGCTTAGGAAAGTACTTGCTAGGCTCATGTGCATTAGGAGGTAGCTTTCCCATCTTAGCCTTTCTTCTATACTGCATAATGGCCTCTTTGCTTGTCTCATGCTTCCTCCACTCCAATTCAGAATACCACTTGTTTCTATCCTGGATATTGTCTTTGGCAACCTTCCATGCAGTCAAGATAATATTCCTGGAAGTGGGGCTCCACTGTTCAAAATCAGGCCAAAGTTCAGCTTGCTCTCTGAATCTCTTCTTAGACAATTGAGTCACTTGTTCTTTCAGCAAAGCTTCTTGTTCTTTTAGAATTGCCTCTGGCACTGGCTGAACTACTTTCTCAAGGATGACATTTTGAATTCCCTCAGGAGGGTTATACATTGTCTGTATATCTTGATGTATCATATCAAAGTCTGGTGGAGGGTATATTACTTGAGCCACTTCAGCTTGCTCCCCTCCAAGATATACAGGATTAATTCCAGACTCTGCAATATTATCATCATCATATAATGGATGATATCCAAGGGTGGCTATGATGGAATTTAAAATCCACTTTGCATGATCAGAGCTGGCTTTGACTAACACCCTCTCCCCATTTATGACTTCTCTTTCAATGTGATCCCTAAGATCATCTTTCTGAAACCTTATTTGTGCATTCAGATAATTTACTTCATCTTTGTAGAAAGGTTTCAACCTTTTGAGCTTTTCAGTTATTAACTTCTGGGAATCTTGAAGTGTAGAAGTAACAGCAGTGATACCTTCTTGTAATGCTTTATCAAATTCTGCCTTAGCGGTAGCACTTGCTGTAGTCTGACCAGTAGCTATATTCTTCATTTCTGTTACTATTGCATTATGAGAAGCTGTTAAATTATCATTCATTCTCAGCTGATTCTCCAGGACATAGCCTTGCTTCACTTCAAGCTCTTCAAGTTTTGTCTTCAGTTTCTCTTGATGTGTTGTCAGATAGACTACTGCATTTCCTCCCTTATGGAAGCAGTCAGTCATTTATTTCTTATTAAGATTAACTTCAAATCTGATAGATTTGATATCTTATGCAAGATCAAACTGCAGAGACTTATTTCCTTCATCCACATACTTTTCTAGAGCTTGTCTTTGCTCATCCAGCTTAATTTGCATTGCCACCATCAATGAACTGTCGTCAGTAGATGGGGCAGGCTGTGGTACAATTGTTTGTAAAGCCTTTTTGTATGTCTGGCTCCTCCTCTTGAAGACTTGAAATTTCCTCTTTTTGGCTCTCACAGCCTCTTCATCTTCAGATGTGCTGGCTATTTCAACTCTTTCCTTTGGGCTAGGATGTGAATCCTTCTCAATCCTTGGTGGTTGCTCAGCATCCTTGGGCTTCTCAGTCTCTTTGCCTGCAGTTGACTCTATATTCGCCACTTGCTCCCCCTCAATATTTACTTTCTCCCCCTCAGCAGCAGCTTTTTCTTTCTCAAAATCTGTTTGGAGAAGATCTGTGAATAGCTCTTCTAGGGTAAATTCCTGTTGAGGATGGGGTGGAGAATCTCTTATATCATCAACAACTTGATCAGCAACAGATGTGTCCTCCATGACAACATCTTGGGTTTGGCTATGTGTCTGTGTTTGCTGATTAACAATAGGTAATGAATCATACAAAACATCATTCTCAATAGGGAAATCTAATTCATTAATTTCAGTGATTACCTCAAGTATTGTGTGGGTAGCTTGTTCACTCTCTAGTGGAGTTGGTTCATCCACCAGTAGAGGCTCCCCCTGGATTGAATCCTGGTGAGTTGGGCTTGCTGAGGGTAGCTCCCCCTGCCTCTCT
The DNA here is from genome assembly GCA_039583875.1 of Platanthera guangdongensis. Lineage (NCBI taxonomy): Eukaryota > Viridiplantae > Streptophyta > Magnoliopsida > Asparagales > Orchidaceae > Platanthera > Platanthera guangdongensis. The sequence continues at coordinate 224,336,097 of CM077158.1, forward strand.
ACATCTTCTTGTCTTGCTGGAGATTGTCCAGCATTTCCAGTGTCCTCTTCATCAGGAGTAAAAACAACTTGCTCTTCAGAGCTGCTTGAGGATTCTTGAGCCACAGGGGCTGACTTTTTCTTCTTCTTCAGGGGTGTTTCCTTCTCAGGAGTTGGCATTTCATTGGTCAAGACTCTATCCCACCTAGAGAAGATTCTCAAATACATTCTCCTCATGTGGTTAATCTTTGTTCCAGCTGCTTGACTCATCACCTCTGGTATGCTACCAACTAGGTATAGACTCAGGATTCTTCCCAAATTGGGCTTCTTCATACTCTCTTTTATCTTTTCAAACATAACTGTAGACCAATCAATATCTAGTTTGAATATTATCCTTGTCATGATACTAAACATATGAGCTGAGATTCTGTCATGCCCTCCAGGCTTGCTCAGGATAACCTTGCCAACAATTTCAGATAAAAATTTGTCTTGCATGTTCATTCCCTTTCTATTGAACACAGATCCTATTTTCATTTTGGAGTCCAGTCCACACCATGTTAATGCTTCTCTAGTCTTAGAAGCAGAAACATCTTCTTCTTCCTTAGTTCTTGATAGTTGAAGAACTTTTCTTAGAGTCTTAGGAGAGACCTTCACCTTTGCTCCATGAACTCTTGACTTTATCTTGAGTCCTGATTCATCTAGTGTTGCTCCATTCAGAAACTCAAGGACCTCCTTCTTCCAGATCTTGCTTGGTTCTGAAACAAGAAATTCTAACCCAGTCTCAGCTATTAGGGTTATCACGTCTTTGATATCTGGTTCCGCGTCATCAAATGCGTGGCGCACGAGTTCATATCCTTCATTCACATTTTCTTCTAGCTTGGGCGCCATTAGGGTTTGAAGAAATTTGAATTAGAGAAGAGAGATGTCGACACACAAGTTTGGTATCGAAACTTTGGTGAGTGTGTCGATAGACAATGGCGAAAACCTATTTATACCTTTCTAGAATCGAAGATAAAAGGGCGCGTCAAAATACTTAAATTGTGTCGACACTGTTGAAAAGTGTCGACACTTACTTATAATGTCTCGACAACTATGTGTCGACACAAGTATAGTCGACAGAATATATGTGTCGACACTTATTTATGTGTCGACACAGCTTAGCTCGACACTTAGTCGAGACTTTACTAGAATAATTCTGAGTAAAGCTTAAGTGTCGACACCACCTTGGATGTGTCGACACCTACACTGCATGTGTCGACACTACTTCTCTGAAGTGTCGACACTTACTTCCTAGATGTGTCGACACCATTTCTCTGAAATGTCGACACTACTTTTCTGTGTCGACACAGACAACTCTGTGTGTCGACACCTTTTTACTTAGCCATTTTTTTGTAAACTATTCTAAGTTTATCATACCTAATTCAATTTTAAATTTATTGAATTTGGTTTCATCTAAAGGCTTAGTATACATGTCAGCTAGTTGATTATCTGTATTAATATACTCTAGGGAAATATCTCCTTTTTCCACATGTTCTCTTAGAAAATGGTATTTTATTTCTATATGCTTAGTCCTACTATGGGAGACAGGATTGTTTGCAATAGAAATAGCACTAGTAGAATCACAAAATAGAGGTGTTCTACTTACTTGTATACCATAGTCTTCTAGCTGATGTTGAATCCATAGAAGTTGAGCACAGCAACTTCCTGCAGCAACATACTCTGATTCTGATGTGGAGATAGCCACACTTGTTTGTTTCTTGCTACTCCATGATATCAGTCTTCCACCTAGGAATTGACAGGTTCCAGTTGTACTCTTTCTATCTTCCTTGCAGCCTGCAAAGTCTGCATCTGAATAACCTGTCAGTTCAAAGTCTCCATTTCTATAGTACCAAAGGCCTAGATAAGGAGTGCCCTTAAGATATCTCAGAATTCTTTTGACTGCTGTCAAGTGAGATTCTTTAGGGCAAGCTTGGTATCTAGCACAGATACATGTAACATACATGATATCTGGTCTACTTGCAGTCAAATATAGTAGGGAGCCAACTATCCCTATATACAAAGTCTCATCTACAGGTTTCCCTGCATCATCTTTGTTAAGAGACATACTTGACCCCATAGGAGTTTTCATGATACTGGATGATTCCATACCATACTTCCTTATTAATTCTAGGGTGAACTTAGACTGGCATATGGATAAACCATTCTCAGTCTGTCTAACTTGGAGACCCAAGAAGAACTTAAATTCCCCCATACTGCTCATTTCAAATTGTCCTTGCATTAGTTTTACAAACTTTTTGCAAAGACTACTTTCAGTAGACCCAAATATAATGTCATCTACATATATTTGGACTAGAATGATTTTGCCTCTGGATTCCCTAAGGAATAGAGTCTTGTCTATTTTCCCCCTTGTGAATTTATTCTAAATGAGGAAACTAGACAGGGTTTCATACCAAGCCCTAGGGGCTTGTTTTAACTCATACAAAGCCTTCCTAAGTCTATAAACATAATTAGGTTTGATAGAATCAACAAAACCTGATCGCTGTTCCACATAGACTTCTTATTTCAGATTTCCATTCAGAAAAGATGACTTAACATCCATTTGGTATACTTTAAACCCTTGATAGGTTGCATAGGCCAAGAACATCCTTATGGTCTCCAGTCTGGCTACTGGAGTAAAGGTTTGATCAAAGTCAATACCTTCTTCCTGCCTATATCCCTTAGCAACCAGTCTTGCTTTGTTCTTCACAATAACTTCATGTTCATCCATCTTGTTACTAAAGATCCACTTAGTCCCAATTATGTTGTGGTATTTTAGTTTAGGAACAAGCTCCCAGACATTGCATCTTTTGAACTGGTTCAGCTCCTCTTATATTGCCTCAATCCAATGAGGGTCTAGGATGGCTTCTTCAAATTTCTTTGGCTCTATCTGGAATAAAAAACTGGAGTAGAGTACAGAACTTAGATTTCTGCTCCTTGTTTGTACCCCTTGTCCGAGATCGCCAATAATTTGATTGGATGGATGATCTTTTAGATGTCTATTTGTTGTAGGTAGCCTGTCTTCAGGTTGTACTCCTTCAGCTTCTTCAACTTGTTGCACTCCTTGGTCTTCTTCTGCATCAGGTGCATCTAGTACTCCCCTTGGACAGTAGTCACCTTCTTCTACTTGTTGACTTGCAGTAGGACCTTCTTCTATAGTGAGCATGTCCATCTTCTCAGTCATACCTGTGGAGCTGCAAATACTTCTAGATAATTCATTATTAATAAGTCTAGCTTCATCAAATACTACATGCACTGACTCTTCTACAACTTGAGTAGTCAAGTTGTAGACCCTATAAGCCTTATTGTTGTTGCTGTACCCAAAAAAGATCCCCTCTTGAGATTTGGCAGCAAACTTAGTTAAGTAAGACTTACCATTGTTAAGTATATAACATTTACAACCAAAGATCCTGAAATAGGATAGATTTGGTTTTCTGCCTTTCACAATCTCATAGGGTGTCTTATTGTGGCTCTTGGTGATAGTAGCCATATTAATCACATGACATGCAGTATTAACTGCCTCAGTCCAGAAATATTCAGGGAGAGATGTGTCACTTAATAGGGTTCTACCAGCCTCAATTAAGGTTCTATTTTTCCTTTCAGCAATGCCATTTTGCTGAGGTATTCTTGGTGAAGAAAATTCCTGAAATATCCCAAACTCTTCACATAGCTTTATCATACTATCAGACTGGAATTCAGTACCATGGTCATTTCTTATTTTGACCACTGTACAGTCTAACTCATTCTTAATTTATTTGACAAAACTATAGAAGATACTAGGTGTTTCAGATTTTTGTCTAAGGAAGAACACCCAGGAAAACCTTGAGTAGTCATCTACAACTACAAATGTGTAGACCTTCCTACCTAGGCTGTGAACTGGCATAGCACCAAATGGATCCATATGCAAGAGGTATAAACACCTCACAGCATCTTTGTTCTCAATGCTATTAAAGGTGGATTTGGTCTGCTTGCCCTTTTGACAAGCTGAACATATCTCATCCTTAATACACTTAACCTGAGGACCATTCCTCACTAACTCTTTACTATAGAGTTGACCAATTATCTTATAGTTAAGATGGGCTAGCCTCTTGTGTCATTTGACACAATGAGAAACTTTCTCATCAGCTACAAGACACACAGGAGAAACATTGTTCTCACACATAATGTCTAGATAATAGACATTTCTCTTCCTATAACCTGTCAGAATGATCATTTGATCATTTGACCTCCAGATATGACAACCATTTTTGACAAATGAGATGTCATATCCTAGATCACTCAGCTGACTTATATTAATTAAGTTGTGTTTCAAACCTTTAACATAAGCCACTTGAGTAATTATAATAAGGTTGCTAGAAATGTTACCAAAGCCTTTGATGATTCCTTTTTCAGAACCACCAAAAGTGACTTTAGAACCATCCTTGATTGGTATATAGTCCTTTAGCAATCCCCTAGTTCCAGTCATGTTCCTGAAACATCCACTGTCCAAGTAGCATATTGGGGCATGGTCACTTGGACTCACCTGCAAAACAGATTAGTTAACCTTAGAACCCAAAGAATTCTTGGGTCATTGGTGCTGGTTAGTTTGCCTCTTAACAAAACTACCTGTAGCTTTTCTAGCAGGCAGATTGCTACTCACTTTGGCACTTGAATTGTGCCAACAGTCTATAGCAAAGTGGCCTATCTTGCCACAGCACCAGCACTCAAATCTATTGTACCTTTGTTTAGGTACAACCCTAGCTGTTTTATCTTCAGCAGGCTTTTTGTTGAGTACTGGGGTTTTGCCCTTAGACTTGGACTGAACAGTCCTGGCAGGTTTAGTAAACCCCAATCCAGTTTTACCTTTTTGAGAAATGAACTAATCTATCAAAGGTAGAACAGACTTTGGTTTAGAAAACCTTACTACTATATCTCTCTCTTTCTGAAGACTAATCTCCAGATTTCTGATTTGATCATTCTTGAATGTAATAGTCCTCATCTGAATAACAGTAATGTTCTTCAGTCTGGCTATTTCATTTAGTTTCTGATCAAGCAACTTATCAAAATCTGTTGCAGCCACTTTGAGATTAGCAATCTCCTTAGCCTGACTCTTGGCTAAGGATTTGCTTTTCTTCAAAGCTTGCAACACTACTCTATATTCATCAATTAATTGATGAATGTCTCCTTCAGATTCAGATCCACTCTCATCACTTGATGATGATGTATCTGAATCTGACTCGGTACTAGAAATTGAACTAGCAGAACAATTTTGTACCTGACTTGGTTCAGGCTGATCCTGGATTTTATCTCTGAAAGATATGCTACCTAAACACCTAGAGGGGGGTGAATAGGTGACCTAATCCTTTTCTAACTTTGTTGGCAGCCAAACAGTTATATCACAGATTTCTAACTACTTTTGCACAGCAAACAGCAATAACAAAACATACACAGCTAATCCACAGCACAATCACAGCACAGCACACAGTGTTTTATAGTGGTTCCCCAAGATATGGGTACATCCACTTTCCCCCTTCGCCTATCTAGCAGTGTACTAGATTCGGCCAAAACTTCTCCACTGTCTCAGAACCCAAATTGGTTCCTACCTCAGGCCCAAAGCCTTACAACTCAGCTTTATCCCAAAGCCTACACTCAGCCACAAGGCCTACACTCAGCCAACAAGGCCTACACTCAGAGATCTCTATCTCCTACACTCAGGCTAACAAGCCCTACCCTCAGCCTTTATAAATACAGGCTTACAAATCACTCAGATCCAATGGATCCTACAAGTTAAAAATGTAATACAAATAATAACTCTACAACTCAGAATTAAAGGAGGGGAGTTGAGAGATTCTTGATGAGTTCTTGGAAGAACTCGGTTGGATTCACCCTGACTTAGCTTTCTTCAAAGCTTCTTGAGTAGAACTGAATAAGACTGAATCCTCTGCAGTTGTTCCTTGACCTCTGCCACTTAAGATCCAGACTGAATCTGAATCCTTCTTCTCAGCCTAGTTCCAAAGGCTGATTTCTTGGATGGAGCCCTCTCTCTCCAACTTCTTAGATCTGCACTTGAACTGCTAGATCTTCTTGTGTTGATTCTCTTTGTAACACTATAATTACTTCAACAATAATCTGATCAACAACTTCAACAACTTTGAACTACTTTCAACAACAACAGTTTCTGTAAACTGTAGGTGCCTATTTATAGGCTTTCTTCATGGTAACCGGCTGGACCGGTCCATAACTGACTTCTGATATCTCTGACAGGTGCTGTAGACCGGCTGGAACGGCATCTGTCAAATCATCCAGTCACTTCTTGAAAATCTCTAACTGTCTGTAAGTGTCGAGACTTTCTGTCTTTAAGTGTCGACACTTATAGTCCAAGTGTCGACACATGTTGTGTAAGTGTCGACACAAGTCTACAAGGTGTCGACACAACTCCTTGTATGTCTCGACACAGATTCTTCTGCATATGTCGACACTGAAATTGAGTGTCGACACAAGTACTTGTTCTTCTAGCTTTTGCTGAATTCTTCTATGTGTCGACACATCTCCTTTGTGTCGACACATCTTCTTGTGTTGAATCTGTCAAGTGTCGACACTGCTTCTTGGTGTCGACACATAGTCTTCTATGTTGAATCTTGCTGAGTGTCGACACAGCTCCTTGTGTCGATACACCTTCTTGTTGTTGAGACTTCAGCTGAGTGTCGACACATTCCCTTAGTGTCGACACTTGTACTTAGAATATTTTGTTGATAATTCTTTTCTTTGCTAAGTGTCGACACAGCTACTTGTGTCGACACTTTCTTCAAGTGTTGAGTCTTCAGCTGTGTGTCGACGCATTGTTCTGGGTGTCGACACATACTTCAAATGTTGACTCTTCTGTTGAGTGTCGACAGATTGTGTTGAGTGTCGACACTTGTACTTAGAGTCTGCAGACTTTTGCTGAGTGTCAACACAGCTCCAAGTGTCGACACTTTCTGGTGTAGACACAGCTTCACTGGGTGTCGACACACCTCCTTGTGTCGACACTTTTTGTCTGCACTTTTCTTCACTGAGTGTCGACACAGCTTCAAGTGTCGACACTTTCCGTCTGGTGTCGACTCTGCATCCCAGGTGTCGACACAATAACTCCAAGTGTCGACACTGCTTGTCTGGGTGTCGACACAAGCTTTCTTAAGTGTCGACACTTTCCCTCTGGGTGTCGACACATGGACTTAGAAACTTTTTGCTTCAGTCCAGTACTTTCTTAACCTGCACAAGTAACTCAAACATACATCAAATACATTATGATGTATATCATTGAGTTGGGTGAGGCTTCTTCAAATCAGGTACATTTGACCAATGTACCCAACAATCTCCCCCTATTTGGAGAAGTCATAACCCTTAGTCAATGATATACACCATTCATAATTAAAAAATTACAGAATGATGTAAAGCAGATTATAAACAGCAGGGTAAACATAAACATGTAATATTTCACACATGTAAACACATTCAACATTGCAGAACAAACAAGAAATAGACATATTCTCAGAACAATCATGAAATATATTTATCATATATTGTTTTAACATTTTTCTAATACATCTTCAATGGTTTACAAAAATGTATTTCATTCAAAAGATTACAACAATCTTCAAGTCAATTCCTAATCTATTTCTGGTCTGGTTCTTTGATAACAATGCCTTTGCCAGATTGGACTTGAGCTTTGACAGTGGCTTCAGCAGTTTCAGCAACAGCAGGCTTCTTGCCTTTTAAGTCCTTCTTCTTCAGCTCTTCTGCTTTGATTTTCTGCCTTTCAAAATAGTGGTATGGCTTGGCGAAGTACTTGCTAGGCTCCACTACAGTAGGAGGTAGCTTTCCCATCTTTGCCTTTTTTCTATATTGAACAATGGCCTCCTGTCTTATTTCATGTTTCCTCCATTCTGCTTCAGAGAACCACTTGTTCCTTTCATGAGCATTGCCCTTGGCAGCTTTCCAGGCAGTTAAAATTATATTTCTAGAGGTAGGGCTCCACTGTTCAAAATCTGGCCTTTGTTCTACTTGTTCCCTAAACCTCTTCTTTGACAACCTTGCCTCTTCTTCTTTCTCTAATGCCTCTTGCATAGCTGCAGAAACAGGTTGAACTACTTTCTCAATATGAACTGTGTCCTTGCCCTCAGGTGGGCTATACATTATGCTTACATCTGCTTGAACCATGTCAAAATCTGAAGGTGGATAAATCACTTGAGCTACCTCTGGTTGCTCACCTCCAAGATATGCAGTTTGAATCCCTGATTCAGCAACATTATCATCATCATAGAGTGGAGGATAGCCCAGTGTAGCTCTGATGGAGTTAGATATCCATTTGGCATGGTCAGAGCTAACTTTGACTAATACTCTCTCCCCCTTTATGACTTCTCTAGCCATATGGTCTCTGACATCATCCTTTTGAAATCTTATTTGACTGTCCAAATATCTGATTCCCTCTTTAAAGAACGGTTTTAGCTTTTGCAGTTGTTCAGAGATAGCTTTCTGAGAGGCTTGAATTGCAGTCTTGACAGCAGTAATCTCAGCTTGAAATACTTTATCAAAGTCAGTCTTAACTGCAGCAGCAGATGTAGAAGGTTCAGCAGTCTTATTCTTCAATTCAGTGACTATAGCATTGTGTGATGCAGTCAAGTTGTCATTCATCCTTAACTGATTTTCTAGTACATACCCTTGCTTCAATGCTATATCATCTACCTGTGCTTTGATCTTCTCTTGGTGTGTAGCCAGATACACCACTGCATTGCCACCCTTGTGGAAGCAGTCAGTCATCTCCTTCTTGTTCTGGTTCATCTCAAACCTTATTGACTTTATTTCCTGTGCAAGATCAAACTGTAGGGTCTTGTGCCCTTCATCCACATATGTCTCAATTGCCTTTCCTTGCTCATCCAATTTGATCTGTAGTGCAACCATTAAAGCACTATAATCAGCAGTTGGAGCTTGCTGAACTATAGGCTGTGGGGCAATGGATTGCAAGGCTTTCTTATAACTCTGACTTCTCCTCTTGAAGACATAGAGTTTCTTCTTCTTAGCCTTTGCAGCCTCATCTTCTTCAGATTCTGAAGTGCTGGCTATTTCAACCCTTTCCTTAGGGCTTTGAGGCTTCTCAGTTTGCACATCAGGTGCTTGCTCAGTTTCCAGCCTTATAGGCTCTTCCAAATTTTGTACTTGCTCCCCCTCAGCAGCAGCACTCTTATCTTCAGCAGCATCAATTTCTTTGTTAAAATCTGCTTGATACAGATTTAGGAACAAGTCTTCCATTGTGAATTCTTGTGATGAATGAGCTGGAGAAGTTCTTGGTTCTTCAACTACTTGATCAGGAACCACTTCTAGTACAACAGATGTGTCTTGGATAACAACATCTGGTTCTTGGCTAGGCAGCTGAGTTTGCTGAGGAACATCAGACAAATCAGCATCTTCTATAAGATATTCTAAAGTTTTTAGGTCAGTGAGTACCTCTTATATGATGGTGGTGGCTTGCTCACTGTCCAGTGTAGATGACTTTCCTACAACTGGAGACTCCCCCTGGCTTTGATCCCTGTGGATGGGGCTAGCCTGTGGTAGCTCCCCCTGGATCTCAGCAATATCTTCAGCAGCAGGGGTCTTCTCTGCAGCCACTTCCTCTTGATCATCAGGAGTGAAAACAACTTGTTCTTCACTCCCTGAACTACTGGAGGACTCCTGTGTCACAGGAGCTGTCTTCCTTTTCTTCCTTGGAGGAGAATCTTTCTTATTAACTGGCTTCTCTGGAGTTGGCATTTCCTTGGACAATACCCTGTCCCATCTGGAAAAGATCCTTAGGTCCATCTTCCTCATGTGATTTATCTTACTTCCTGCAGCTGTATTCATTACCTCTGGTATGGTACCAGCTAGGTAGAGACTAAGTATTCTGCCCAGGTTGGGCTTCTTCAGACTCTCCTTGATTTTCTCATACACCACTTGAGACCAATCTATTTTCAGAGTGAAGATTATTCTAGTCATGATTTCAAACATGTAGGTAGACACTCTGGCATGCCCTCCAGACTTGCTGAGTAAGACTTTTCCTACAATCTCAGACATGAACTTTCCTTGGTTATTCATGCCTTTCCTGTTGAATACAGATCCTATCTTCATCTTAGGATCAAGACCACACCAGGTTAAAGCTTCCCGGGTCTTTGAAGCAGTGACTTCTTCTTCATCTTGTGTTTTAGGTAGCTGGAGTACCTTCCTCAGGCTTTTTGGTGAAATCTTGACCTTAGATCCATGAACTCTGGATTTGATTATGTATCCAGATTCATCTACAACAGCTCCATTAAGGAATTCAAGAACTTCTTTTTCCAAATCTTTGTTGGTTCTGAAACTAAGTATTCCAATCCAGAATCGGCGACTAGGGTTACTACCACCTTGATTTCCGCATCTGCATCGTCGAACGCGCCACGCACTAGCTCATAGCCCTCGTTAACGTTCTCCTCAAGCTTAGGAGCCATTAGGGTTTGGAGAATTTGTCTTTAGAAAAGAGAGGTGTCGACACAGGAGTTTTGGTCTCGAAACTTTGAAAGCGTGTCGACAAACAAAGACAGAACCCTATTTATACCTTTCTGATTTTGAAGATGAACAGGCGGGACAGCTAGCTTAACATGTGTCGACACTGGCAATAAGTGTCGACACTGACTTATAATGTCTCGACACATATGTGTCGACACAAGTTTAGTCAACAGATTTTATGTGCCGACACATAGTTATGTGTCGACACAACATAACTCGACACATTGTCGAGACTTTACTTAGAAAAATTCTGAGTAAAACTTAAGTGTCGACACCATATTGGATGTGTCGACACCTACTTGACATGTGTCGACACTATCATTCTGAAGTGTCGACACCACATTCCTAGATGTGTCGACACCTTTCTCTTAAAGTGTCGACACCACTATTCTGTGTCGACATAGACTTGTCTATGTGTCGACATCTTTTTACTTAGCCAATTTTCTATTCTGTAAACTTAGTCTAAGTTTATCATTCCTAGTTCAATTTTAAATCTATTGAACTTAGCTTCTTTTAGGGGCTTAATAAACATGTCAGCTATCTGAATATCAGCTATAACATATTCAAGTGAAATATCTTCTCTTTCTACATGTTCTCTAAGAAAGTGATATTTAATCTCAATATGTTTTGTTCTACTATGAGATACAGGGTTATTAGATATTGAAATAGCACTTGTAGAATTACAGTAAAGTGGAGTTCTACTTACCTGAAATCCATAGTCCTCTAACTGATGTTGAATCCACAGAAGTTGAGCACAGCAACTTCCTACAGCCACATACTCTGACTCAGCTGTGGAGATAGCCACACTGGTTTGCTTTTTGCTACTCCATGAAATTAGTCTTCCCCCTAGGAATTGACAGGTTCCAGTAGTGCTCTTTCTATCCTCTTTGCATCCTGCAAAGTCTGCATCTGAATAACCTGTTAGATCAAAGTCTCCATTCCTAGGGTACCAGAGGCCTAGATAGGGAGTGCCCTTTAGATATCTCAATATTCTTTTGACTGCAGTCAAATGAGACTCTTTAGGGCAGGCTTGATACCTTGCACAAACACATGTAGCATACATGATGTCTGGTCTACTAGCAGTCAAGTATAATAGGGAGCCAACTATCCCTCTATACAAGGTTTCATCTACAGGTTTCCCTGCATCATCCTTGCTAAGAGACATACTTGACCCCATAGGAGTCTTCATGGTACTGGATGAATCCATACCATACTTCCTTATGAGTTCTAGGGTGAACTTTGACTGACATATGGATAAACCATTTTCAGTCTGTTTAACTTGGAGACCCAAGAAAAACTTCAGCTCTCCCATACTACTCATTTCAAACTGACCTTGCATAAGTTTTGCAAACTTTTTGCAAAGGCTGCTTTCAGTAGACCCAAATATAATGTCATCTACATATATTTGGACTAGTATGACTTTGCCTCTAGATTCCCTAAGGAATAGAGTCTTATCTATTTTCCCCCTTGAGAATTTGTTCTCAATGAGGAAACTAGATAGGGTTTCATACCAAGCCCTAGGGGCTTGCTTTAACCCATATAAAGCTTTCCTAAGTCTATAGACATAATGAGGTAGAGTTGGATCAACAAAACCTGAAGGCTGCTCCACATAGACTTCTTCTTTTAAATTACCATTTAGGAATGCTGACTTGACATCCATTTGGTATACCTTGAATCCTTGATAGGTTGCATAGGCCAAGAACATTCTTATGGCTTCCAGTCTGGCTACTGGAGCAAAGGTTTGATCAAAATCAATACCTTCTTCTTGCCTATATCCTTTAGCAACCAGTCTAGCTTTATTCTTAATGATGACACCTTGTTCATCCATCTTATTCCTGTAGATCCACTTAACTCCTATTACATTGTGGTCTTTAGGTTTAGGAACAAGTTCCCAAACCTTGCACCTCTTGAACTGATTAAGCTCTTCTTGCATTGCTTCAGTCCATTGTGGATCTTGTATTGCTTCTTCAAACTTCTTAGGTTCAACTTGTGACAGAAAGCTGGAATAGATTGCAGCATTCTGATTTCTGCTCCTTGTTTGAACTCCTTGTCTTGGATCTCCAATAATCAGCTCTACTGGATGATCTTTAAGATGCCTGTGGGCTGGAGGCATCCTCACTTCAGGTTGAACCACTTCAGCATCTGCATCATGCTGTATACCTTGGATTTCTTCAGCAACTGGCACATGTAGTTCTCCCCCTGGACAGCAGCTACTCTCCTCTCCTTGCTGTCTTGCAGCAGGCACTTCTTCTATAGTAAGCTTGTCCATTGTCTTTGTCAAACCTGTGGGGCTGCATACATTGCTAGACAACTCATTATTAATAAGTTTTGTCTCATCAAAAACTACATGCATAGATTCTTCTACAACTTGTGTAGTCAAGTTGTAGACTCTATAAGCCTTACTATTATTGCTGTACCCAACAAAAATTCCCTCTTGGGACTTGGCAGCAAACTTAGTTAAGTAAGACTTCCCATTGTTAAGTATGAAGCATTTACAACCAAAGATCCTAAATAGGATAGGTTTGGTTTCCTGCCTTTCACAACTTCATAGGGGGTCTTGTTTAAGCCTTTTAGTGATGGTAGCCCTATTTATAACATGGCATGCAGTGTTAACTGCTTCAGCCCAGAAATACTCTGGCAGTGATGTATCACTCAATAGGGTTCTACCAGCCTTTATCAAGGTTCTATTCTTCCTCTCAGCAATGCCATTTTGCTGAGGTGTTCTAGGTGAAGAGAATTCTTGAAATATCCCAAAGTCTTCACATAGTTTTGTCATGCTTTCAGACTGAAACTCAGTACCATGGTCACTTCTAATTTTGACCACAGTACTATTTAGTTCATTCTGAATTTGCTTGACAAAGCTGTAGAAGACACTAGGTGTTTCAGATTTCTGTCTTAAGAAGAACACCCAGGAAAATCCTTGAGTAGTCATCTACAACTACAAGGGTATAGACCTTCCTACCTAAGCTGTGAACTGGCATTGGACCAAAGAGATCCAAATGCAAAGGTACAAACACCTCACAGCATCTTTGTTTTCTATGCTTTTAAAGGTGGATTTAGTCTGCTTGCCCTTTTGACAAGCTGAGCAAATACCATCTTTACACACTTAACTTGAGGACCATTCCTCACTAACTCTTTGCTAAAGAGTTTGCTAATAGTCTTGTAGTTAAGATGGGCTAGCCTCTTGTGCCATTTGACACAATGAGAGACTGTCTCATCAGCTACAAGACAAACTGGAGAACCATTGTTCTCAATCATAATGTCTAGGCAGTAGACATTCCTCTTCCTATAACCTGTCAAAATGATCTCTTGATCACTTGACCTCTTGATATGACAACCATTTTTAACAAATGAGATGTCATACCCTACATCACTTAATTGACTTATACTTATTAGGTTGTGTTTCAACCCTTTAACATAAGCCACTTGAGTAATGGTAACTAAGTTTGAAGAAATGTTACCAAACCCTTTGATGATTCCTTTTTCAGAACCACCAAAGGTCACTTTAGGACCATTTTTGATTGGAATGTAGTCCTTCAGTAGTCCCCTTAGTTCCAGTCATATGTCTGGAACATCCACTGTCCAAGTACCATGTAGGGGTATGGCCACTTGGACTCACCTGCAAAACAAATTAATGAACCTTAGAACCCAAAGTATTCTTGGGTCCTTGGTGATTGTTAGTTTGCAATTTGACAAACCTACCTACTGGCTTTTCCAACAGGTAGTTTGGAACTCACTTTGGCACTCACATTGTGCCAACAGTCTACTACAAAATGGCCAACTTTGCCACAGCACCAACATTCAAATTTATTGTACCTTTGCTTAGGTACTGCCTTGGCTGTCTTGACTACAGCAGGCTTGTTGAATGTTGGGGCTTTGCCCTTGGACTTATACTTGGACTGCTCAGTCCCTGCAGGTCTAATAAAGCCCAGTCCAGCTTTACCCTTGTGATGAACAAATTCATCAATTATGGGTAACACTGACTTAGGTTTAGAAAACCTAGCAACCAAGTCCTTCTCCTTCTGAAGATTGTTCTCCAGACACTTAATTTGATCATTCTTATAGGTGATAGTTCCCATCTGAATCACTGTTATGTGTTTCAGCCTGGCTATCTCATTCAGTTTTTGATCAAATTGCTTCTCAAAATCTGTTGCAGCAGCTTTAAGATCAGCAATTTCCTTTGCCTGAACTTTTGGCAAGGGACTTGCTTTTCTTGTAAGCTTGCAACAGCACTCTATATTCATCTATAAGTTGATGAATATCATCCTCAGACTCAGATACATTCTCATCACTTGATGAAGAAGAATCTGAATCTGAACTAGAACAAGAAACTGAATTTAAACTTGAACTTTGTACCTGACTGGATCCTGGCTGCTCCAGGATTTTGGCACTTTCTGTCAAAGCCATTAGCCCTTGGCAATGACTGTCTTCTTGTTCATAAATTGACTCCAAGATCTGCATGAATTCATCCTCTTCTTCTTCAGCAAACAGCCCTATGTAGGCTTCAGCCTCAGACTCAGTTTCTGAAGAAGAGATATCTGATAGAGTCTTCTCCTTCTTAGCAACAAAAGACTTTTCTTTCTTCCCTTTGAAGTGAGTCTTTTTCCTGTCACCAGATTCCTTTCTCTTCTCTGGACAATTTACAATAACATGGCCCTGTCTATTGCAGCAGTAGCAAACAATCTTTGAACCAGTTGTCTTGCTTGATTTTGTCCTTTTCTTGTCATTCTTTGAAGACCTCTTTTCTGATAAGAGTCTTCCTTTCCTTGTGATGTAGAAGGCCTTGACCTCCACTGTTTCTTTTTCAAAAACTTCTGAAAGTGTCTAGTGAAAGCAGCAAAGTCTTCATCACTTTCACTGCTCTTAGACTTTGTGCTGACAGACTCATCAGACTCTGATTCAACTACCTTTGGAGGTGGAGTTGAAGACTTATTCCTGCACTTTCTGGGAACTTCTGTCTTGAAAGCAACAGTTCTTTCTTTGTGCTCAGTCCTTGTTGATTTCTCCTCCTCTTTTCTCACTGTTAACTGCATTTCATAAGACAATAGCTTGCCAAACAGTGTGGGAGGAGGAATTTCCCCCAACTTAGCCATTTCTCTTATGGCACAGATCTTGGTGTCCCAATCTTTGGTTAGGGACCTTAAGAACTTGTCATTTAGTTCATAGTTACTGAACTCTCTTCCATAAGACATTAGTTCATTAACTATTCTGTAAAATTTCTTATAGCACTCAGTGATGCTATCACTCTTTCCTTGCCTAAAGCTTTCATACTCCTGATTTAGCAAGGACTTCTTATCTTGCCTAACTTCTTCAGAACCTTCCATATAGACAATGAGAGTATCCCACATCTCTTTTGCGGTTTTACAGTGAATTAAGTTCTGAAAAGTTGCATCATCAATGGCACTCACTATTATATTTTGTGCCCTCTTGTCCATGGTGGCCAGGACAATTTCATCCTTAGTCATCTCAGAGAAATCCTTTGGAGTTCTCTGGTTTGCATCAAGAACTGAAATCTTCATAGGCACATAAGGCCCTTCCTTTACTGTGATGTAGATTCTAGGGTCTGAGGCCTCCATAAATAGCCTTACCCTTTCTTTCCAGATCCCAAAGATCTCCTTCCTGCATATGGGTAATTTCATGGAACCCAATTCCTTGTGATTCTCATAGGAACCCATGTTTCTTAATTTTCTTGAATTTCTTGAATCTGTGTTTTCCCTTACACTGAATCTGCCAAACAGGATCTCCTCAGACTGTTAGTCCTTGTTTTGAGGAACCTCCCTCTGATACCACTTGAAAGATATGGTACCTAAACACCTAGAGGGGGGGGGGTGAATAGGTGACCTAATCCTTTTCTAACTTTGTTGGCAGCCAAACAGTTATATCACAGATTTCTAACTACTTTTGCACAGCAAACAGCAATAACAAAACATACACAGCTAATCCACAGCACAATCACAGCACAGCACACAGTGTTTTATAGTGGTTCCCCAAGATATGGGTACATCCACTTTCCCCCTTCGCCTATCTAGCAGTGTACTAGATTCGGCCAAAACTTCTCCACTGTCTCAGAACCCAAATTGGTTCCTACCTCAGGCCCAAAGCCTTACAACTCAGCTTTATCCCAAAGCCTACACTCAGCCACAAGGCCTACACTCAGCCAATAAGGCCTACACTCAGAGATCTCTATCTCCTACACTCAGGCTAACAAGCCCTACCCTCAGCCTTTATAAATACAGGCTTACAAATCACTCAGATCCAATGGATCCTACAAGTTAAAAATGTAATACAAATAATAACTCTACAACTCAGAATTAAAGGAGGGGAGTTGAGAGATTCTTGATGAGTTCTTGGAAGAACTCAGCTGGATTCACCCTGACTTAGCTTTCTTCAAAGCTTCTTGAGTAGAACTGAATAAGACTGAATCCTCTGCAGTTGTTCCTTGACCTCTGCCACTTAAGATCCAGACTGAATCTGAATCCTTCTTCTCAGCCTAGTTCCAAAGGCTGATTTCTTGGATGGAGCCCTCTCTCTCCAACTTCTTAGATCTGCACTTGAACTGCTAGATCTTCTTGTGTTGATTCTCTTTGTAACACTATAATTACTTCAACAATAATCTGATCAACAACTTCAACAACTTTGAACTACTTTCAACAACAACAGTTTCTGTAAACTGTAGGTGCCTATTTATAGGCTTTTTTCATGGTAACCGGCTGGACCGATCCATAACTGACTTCTGATATCTCTGACAGGTGTTGTAGACCGGCTGGAACGGCATCTGTCAAATCATCCAGTCACTTCTTGAAAATCTCTAACTGTTTGTAAGTGTCGAGACTTTCTGTCTTTAAGTGTCGACACTTATAGTCCAAGTGTCGACACATGTTGTGTAAGTGTCGACACAAGTCTACAAGGTGTCGACACAACTCCTTGTATGTCTCGACACAGATTCTTCTGCATGTGTCGACACTGAAATTGAGTGTCGACACAAGTACTTGTTCTTCTAGCTTTTGCTGAATTCTTCTATGTGTCGACACATCTCCTTTGTGTCGACACATCTTCTTGTGTTGAATCTGTCAAGTGTCGACACTGCTTCTTGGTGTCGACACATAGTCTTCTATGTTGAATCTTGCTGAGTGTCGACACAGCTCCTTGTGTCGACACACCTTCTTGTTGTTGAGACTTCAGCTGAGTGTCGACACATTCCCTTAGTGTCGACACTTGTACTTAGAATATTTTGTTGATAATTCTTTTCTTTGCTAAGTGTCGACACAGCTCCTTGTGTCGACACTTTCTTCAAGTGTTGAGTCTTCAGCTGTGTGTCGACACATTGTTCTGGGTGTCGACACATACTTCAAATGTTGACTCTTTTGTTGAGTGTCGACACATTGTGTTGAGTGTCGACACTTGTACTTAGACTCTGCAGACTTTTGCTGAGTGTCGACACAGCTCCAAGTGTCGACACTTTCTGGTGTAGACACAGCTTCACTGGGTGTCGACACACCTCCTTGTGTCGACACTTTCTGTCTGCACTTTTCTTCACTGAGTGTCGACACAGCTCCAAGTGTCGACACTTTCTGTCTGGTGTCGACTCTGCATCCCAGGTGTCGACACAATAACTCCAAGTGTCGACACTGCTTGTCTGGGTGTCGACACAAGCTTTCTTAAGTGTCGACACTTTCCCTCTAGGTGTCGACACATGTACTTAGAAACTTTTTGCTTCAGTCCAGTACTTTCTTAACCTGCACAAGTAACTCAAACATACATCAAATACATTATGATGTATATCATTGAGTTGGGTGAGGCTTCTTCAAATCAGGTACATTTGACCAATGTACCCAACAATCTCCTTCTGATAAGGCCATCAGTCCCTGGCACTGATTGTCCTCTTGCTTATATATTGAGTTCATTAATTGGATGAACTCATCTTCTTCTTCTTCAGCAAACAGTCCAATGTAAGCTTCAGCTTCTGAATCAGTTTCTGAGGAAGACATATCTGACAGACTTTTGTCCTTCTTAGCAACAAAGGACCTTTCCTTTTTGCCCTTGATCTGAGTCTTCTTCTTATCAGTTGACTATTTTCTCTTCTCTGGACAGTCAACAACAACATGTCCCTGTCTGTTACAACAATAACAAACTATCTTTGAAGATGTACTTTTACTTGACTTGGGCTTTCTCCTGTCATTCTTTGATGACTTCTGTGAAGTAGATGGCTTAGACCTCCACTATTTCTTATTTAGGAACTTCTAAAAATGTCTTGTGAAAGCTGCAAAGTCCTCATCACTCTCACTGCTTTCAGAATTCTTGCCTTCTGACTCATCAGTCTCAGTCTCAGCAACTTTTGGAGATGGAGATGGAGACTTACTTTTATATTTCCTAGTGGCTTCTGTCTTGAAAGCCACAGCTCTTTCTTTATGCTCAATTCTTGTAGTCTTCTCCTCCTCCTTCCTTACCATTAACTGCATCTCATATGATAACAGTTTCCAAATAATGTTGGAGGAGGAATGTCTGCTAACTTGGCTATTTCCCTTATGGCACATATCTTAGTATCCCAGTCTTTAGTTAGGGATCTCAAGAACTTATCATTCAGCTCATAATTGCTGAATTCTCTTCCATAGGACATTAACTCATTAACTATCCTATAGAATTTCTTGTAGCACTCAGTTATGCTATCAGACCTTCCTTGTCTGAAGCTCTCATACTCTTGGTTTAACAAAGACTTTCTGTCCTGTCTAACTTCTTCAAAGCCCTCCATATAGACTATCAGTGTATCTCACATTTCCTTTGATGTTTTACAGTGTATCAAATTCTGAAATGTGGCATCATCTATTGCACTTACAATTATATTCTGAGCCCTCTTGTCCATTGTGGCCAGAATAATCTCATCTTTAGTCATCTCTGAAAAGTCTATTGGAGTTCTTTGATTTGCATCTAGAACTGATACTTTCATAGGCACATATGACCCTTCTTTGACTGTGATATAGATTCTAGGGTCAGAGGCTTCCATAAATAGTCTAACCCTTTCTTTCCAGATGCCAAAAAATCTCCTTTCTACAGATTGGCAACTTCATGGATCCTAGTTCTTTGTGATTTTCTGTTGAACCCATTTTCTTGATTTTCTTGATTATGCTGAGTATGCCCTTGATTATACTGAATCTGCCAACAGGATCTTTTACTCAGACAGTTATGTCCTTTTTGAGTAACCTCCCTCTGATACCACTTGAAAGAAATTGTACCTAATCACCTAGAGGGGGGGTGAATAGGTGACCTTAATCTTTTTAAACTTTTAGGCAGAATCACAGAATTATAAACAATTCTTCACAGCAATACAGCACAACAATCACAGAATAAAGCACACACAGAGTACACACAGTTTTATAGTGGTTCCCCAAGGACTGGGTACATCCACTTTCCCCCTTCGCTTATCTAGTAGTGTACTAGATTTGGCCAAACTCCTCCACTATTCCTCAGATCCTCAGACCTTACACTCAGAATCCCAAATAGGTTCCTACAACTCAGGCTCAAGGCCCTACCACTCAGTCTTCACCAAGACCTACACTCAGCCAATAAGGCCTACACTCAGCCTTCAACAAGGCCTACACTCAGAGAAAAGTATCTCCTACACTCAGGCACACAGGCCCTACCACTCAGCCTTTATAATTTCAGGCTTACAACTCAGATCCCTAAGGATCCTATAAGAAATTAAAATTACAATATATAAACCCACAACTCAGAATAAGAGAGAAGAGTTGACAGGTTTCTTGATGAGTTCTTGGAAGAACTTTGCTGAGATCAACCTTCCTTGGCTTCCTTCAAAGCTTCTTGAATTTAGAACACAATAGGGTTGAGTCTCTATGCAGCTGATCTTCAATCACTGCTGACTTAAGAATTAGATCTCAATCTGAAACTTTCTTCACAGCCTGGTTCCACAGCTGTCTTCTTAGAAGGAGCTCTCTCTCTCTCCAACTTCTTAGATCTTCTGATCACTTCAAATGATTCTTCAATGAATTGCTTGATCACCTCTTGTTGTTAATCATCATCTGTTGTTGACAGAATAAGCCTTTATATAGACTTTCTTCATGGTGACCGGCTGATCCGGTTCCTAACAACTTTCTGACATCTCTGACAGTTGCAGTAGACCGGCTGGAATGGCAGCTGTCATGTCATCCAGTCACTTTTTGAATTTTCTGTAACTGTCTGAAAGTGTCGAGACAGTCAGTCTTTAAGTGTCGACACTTATATACCAAGTGTCGACACAAGTAGACTAAGTGTCGACACTAGCCTTCATGGTGTCGACACAACTCCTTGTGTTGTAGAATCTGCTTCTCGACACTGCTTCTTCAACATGTGTCGACACTGATCCTGTGTGTAGACACAAGTCCTTCTTCTTTGATACTTAGTTGATTTCTTGTAAGTGTCGATACAACTCCTTTGTGTCGACACATCTTCTTGTGTTGAACTTGTTAAGTGTCGACACATTTTCTTAGTGTCGACACATGCCTTCTGTGTTGATACTTGCTGAGTGTCGACACATTTTCTTAGTGTCGACACTTGTACTTAGACTTCATTGGAATTTGCTGAGTGTCGACACAGCCTCCTAGTGTCGACACTTTCTTCATGTGTTGAGACTTTTGTCGTGTGTCGACACATTCTTCATTATGTCGACACATTCTTCTTGTGTTGAAACTTTGGCTGAGTGTCGACACATCTCCTTTGTGTCAACACTTGTACTTAAACTTTGTTGAAGTTTTGCTGAGTGTCGACACAGCCTCCAAGTGTCGAGCCTTTTGATGTCGACAAAGTTCTGTTGGGTGTCGACACAGCTTCTCTGGACATTTCTTCATTGAGTGTCGACACAGCCTGTATGTGTCGACACTTTCCTTCTGGTGTCGACTCTGCATTCCTGGTGTCGACACAATTACTCCAAGTATCGACACTTCTTCTCTGGGTGTCGACACAAGTCTTCTTAAGTGTCGACACTTTTCTTCTGGGTGTCGACACATGGACTTAGAAACTTTTCATCTTTCCCTGCAATTACTTAACCTGCACAAGGTAACTCAAAATACATCAAATACACCATGATGTATATCAATGAGTAGAGTGAGGGTTCTTCAAATCAGGTACATTTATCCCAATGTACCCAACAAAAATAGTCTAACCTCACTGGTGGTATCAGTGCATACCACCACTTTCACTCATGCTAGTTGAAAGTGCATGAGCGGAACTATCCCATCAAGGACTTGGAGTTGGCGATGGTGTTTTTTGTACTTAAACTGTGGCGTCATTATTTATATGGCGTGAAGGTTGACATCTTCACGTACCATAGGAGCCTTAAGTATTTATTGGATCACAAAGATTTGAATATGCGACAACGTAGGTGGATGAAGTTTCTTAGGGACTACACCTTTTTGATTCATTATACTACAGGGAAGGGAAACATCGTCACAGATGCCTTGAGTCGTAGGACTCTTGCAAGGGAAAATTGCTTACATATGCATGATGAGCATCTAATCCAGGAGTTGGAGGTCTTAGACATTTCTTATGTGGACAAGAACGCTACTGCGAATGCATTCCTGAACTAGACGGAGGTACAATATGACCTTGTAGACAGGATTCGATGAGCAACAGAACTTGATGAAAGTCTATAGAGATATGCAGTGGATGGGTCAAATGGTCAATTCTCCTGGGATGATGGCCTTTTGCGAAAAGGTGATTGTTTGTACATCCTGAGTATGGGTAAATTAAGGGAAGAATTGATGTATGAAGCTCAATTTATAAAGTACTCAATTCACCCAGGGAGCACAAAGATGTACAAGGACATGAAAAAGTTGTTTTGGTGGTCGGGCATGAAGAAAGATATAGCCCATTAAGTGGCAAAATGTCAGACTTGTGCTTTGGTAAAAGCTGAGTGTCAGAAGCCTGGAGGTTTCCTGAAGTCGCTACCTATACCGAAGTGGATGTTTAATGACATATCGATGGATTTCGTGCACGGTTTGTCGAGATCTCAATGCAGTAACGATTCGGTTTGGGAGATCGTAGACCGGTTGACTAAAGTTGCTCACTTCATTCCGAACAAGGGGGATGATTCAGTGGAAATTTTGGTTAAAGTCTATGTCGAGCAAATAATATGATTACACGGTGTTCCCCGTAGCATTGTAAGTGATCGCGACGTGTGCTTCACTTCAAATGATTGGAGGCTAATACATCAGTTGTTGGGGACAAAATTACAATTCTGTACGGCCTTTCATCCACAAACGGATGGTCAAGCTAAGAGGACCAATAAAACGATGGAGTACATGCTCCGAATGTGCGCCTTGGATTTCGGAAAGAGATGGGAAGATTACCTCTATGTGGTGGAATTCGCCTACAATAATAACAATCAAGCTAGTATAAAGATGGCACCGTTTGAAGCTTTATATGGTAGAAAATGTCGTACACCCTTGTCTTGGGCGAAAACAAGCGAGTCAAAGCTTTACACGCGTAAGGAAGTCAAAGAGGAGAATTCAACTATACACTCCATTCGAGAGAGGATAGTAATGGCCCAAGATAAGAGGGCCAAACGCTACAACGCCAAGCACCGGAATATGGAATTTATAGTTGGCGATTGGGTATATTTGAAAATCAAGTTATTCAAAGGGTATCCAGGATTCGGCGCTTGAAAAAGCTGAGTCCAAGGTATCTTGGCCCGTTTGAGGTGGTGGAACGAGTTGGAGAAGCTGCCTATCGGCTAGCTCTTTCGGCAGAATTGAGTGGATTGCATGATGTTTTCTACATATCAGCACTTCAAAAAACCGTGAAAGATCCAGCTCAAGTGATTGTGAATGATCACGTACCGATCGAATATGGGCTAACTATGATGTTTAGGCCCATTTGGATCGAGGATACGAAGATCAAACAGCTATGGAACAAGACAATATGGATGCTCAAAGTCCGGTGGGACAATTGTGGTCGTGAAGAGCTAACATGGGAGCATGAGCAGACCATGCGTGATGAATATCCCGAGTTGTTTGTATAAATTGTTATACCATTATTTGTATGAATAATAAGTTGTTGTAACTTTTAATTTATTGTCTTCCTTATAACTGTATATAAATTTTGGGACGAAATTTCTGTAAGGAGTGGAGGGTTTTATGTAACACCCCCATCCGTTTACATAGTATATACTAGAAGGTCCGGCCAGGGCCCGACAACATATACCACAAAATAGGCGGTGACGTCACGGTATGATACCAAAGTAGCGCAATGCACCCTAACACATTGCATTCTAGCGGAAGCCTATAACACTACACTTGAACTCCACACCTGAATGTCCAACATATAAAACCTCCACATTTTGTACATCATAGGAATGTCTTACAACACATATAAATAGTTGGCCTTATGGCCTTACAGAGCTTTCAAACAGTGGCCTCAACCATTGGCACGCAGGCCGACCATATCAAAAGAAACCAAAGAAGCAACATCACCAATCCAGACCAACCTACCCCTTTCACAGGTCCAACCCATTGACTCCTAAACTACATGTTTATCACGGAATCTTCTCCGGTTCGTATATGAAACATCACCAATCCAGACCAAGCTGTCCAGATGGGCTACAGCTTTTCCTCCGCAAAGATGGCCGCGGATCTCAGCTTGACACTCTCAGCTTGTTATGCTTGTGGCCAGGTAGGACACATTGCTCGTGACTGTTGGGATGGTGTGCAGCAGCCAAAGAAGCAAGACAAGTGCTATTCGTGTGGTAAAGCAGGACATAAAGCCCGAGATTGTTGTGTTGGCTCTTAGCAGGCAATACATACGAAGGACATGTCGACGTGATGATGTACATCAATAATGGGGCTTCTCATGTATGGTGGATTATGCATGTATTATATGTACAGTGAGTCGTGTTGGATGGTAGTTCTATGATGATGTTTATGTTATGTGAATACAATACATGTATGTGTGGGATCAACGTGTTTGTATGATAGTCGTGAACACGAATAGATAGTTGATGCTTGTGGATTTTTCCCAACCTTATCAGGAGTGGTCGACGTCTGGTTGAGCGGGAAATAGCAGCATCTTAGATGGAGATGGGAAAAGCAGTGGTGGAGTCCTCTGCGTCCCAGGCGAAATCCTAAGTGTTATAAATGTATGATAATTGTATTGATTGCTTTTTGTTTGCATCTTGTGTATGTAGCTTGTGTGTGTTATGTGCACCATAGGCTTTGCGATGATTCGGAACACACTGGCGCGAGCACTGTTTGATCCAGGTGCGTCGCATTCTTTTCTGTATAAATAGTTCATAACGTGGCTTGGGATACCTAATAGAGTAAAGACAAATAGCTTTAGAGTGGTGTTGCCGAATGGTTATATGATGATTGCGGATCAAGCTTGCGATGTGGCGGTGCAAATAGGAAGTCGGGATTTTTGCTTGACTGCATATGTATTGTCGGTATCGGCATGGTCAGATGTGTTTCCCAAGGATCTCCCTGGGCTACCACCCCAGCGAGAGATTGACTTCACGATCGAGTTGGTGCCAGGTGAGAAACCTGTCTCCCTCTCGCCATATCGCGTCGCGCCAAAGGAAATGGCGGACTTGAAAGTCTAACTGCAAGAATTGTTGGAGCAGAGTTATATACGCCCAA
Source organism: Platanthera guangdongensis (assembly GCA_039583875.1). NCBI lineage: Eukaryota > Viridiplantae > Streptophyta > Magnoliopsida > Asparagales > Orchidaceae > Platanthera > Platanthera guangdongensis. Next base: position 224,361,259 of record CM077158.1, read on the forward strand.
GCATGTCTCCTTGGAGCGCCCCTGTGCTTTGTGTGAAAAAGAAAGACGGTGGTTTGCGGTTATGTTTTGATTACCGCGAATTGAATAAGCTGACCGAGAAAAATAAATATCTGATTCCGCGGATTGATGAGTTGTTTGATCAGCTAGTGGGATCGTCCGTCTACTAGAAGTTGGACTTGAAGTTCACGGTCATGTCGTTTGGGTTGTGTAATGCGCCCTCGGTATTTATGAACTTGATGCACCGAATATTCCGCGAGTACATGAATCTGCTTGTGATAGTGTTCATTGATGATATCCTGGTGTACTCGAGATCGGAAGCCGATCATGAGAAGCATTTGCGGTTGGTGTTGAATACATTGAGGCAGAATCAGCTCTATGCCAAGTTCTCGAAGTTCGAGTTTTGGCTATCGTCGGTGGCTTTTATGGGCCATGTGGTGAGTGGAGCGGGCATAGCAGTGAATCCAGCGAAGATAAGGGCCATAGAGGAGTGGCCAGTGTTGTCTTCAGTGACCGAGGTCCGGAGCTTCCTTGGACTAGCAGGCTACTATCGAAGATTTGTTGCAAATTTCTCGCGCATTGCTTTGTCGCTGACCACGCTGACGCGAAAAGATAAGAAGTTTGTTTGGACGCCAGAGTGCACACGAGCTTTTGACGAGCTGAAGATTAGGTTGACCACGGCGCCTGTGTTGTCATCACCATGTGGAACTGATGGATTTGTAATCTACAGTGATGCCTCAGGGAGTGGCTTAGGCTGATGGAAAGGTGATTGCTTATGTCTTACGCCAGCTGAAGGTGCATGAATGAAACTATCTCGTCCATGACTTCGAATTGGCGGCGGTAATCTTTGCACGTAGGCCGGACACATCAAAAGAAAACATAACACTTTCATTTCTTTTAGCCTTCGAGGACTACCAGTGGCAGCAGCAGAAGCAGCAGGGACTTCAGCCCTTATGCGTCCCCCTCAGTTCTCCAGCACCTGCACAGGGACATTCCACCCAAGGGTGGAAAACAGAGACAACGGTCAGCGTTCAGCTGACCAAATGATAACGACCCTACCCCTTTCTCGGGGCAGCCCATCTGGATAGGTCCAACCCGTCGACTCCTAAACTACACGTTTATCACTGAGTCTTCTCCGGTTTGTATATGCAACATCACCAATCCAAACCAACCTGTCCAGATGAGCTACAACTTTTCCTCCGCAAAGATGGCCGCGGATCTCAGCTTTGACACTCTCAAACTCCACCAGAGATCAGCCCCTCTTCTTCTTCCTTCTTCCTCTCTCTTTCTCTCTCTAAGCTTTTTAGAAAGATGAAGGCAAGAACATAATGAGACTTCTTTCTCAAATCTCGGCCTTAAGGAAGCAGTAAGGTCTCTCAGCCCTTCGATCCCAGCTGAAGAAAATGAACGGCCACGAAAAGGCTGGAAAATCACTTTTCGGGTCCGACACGCCCTGTGACACGCCCGTATCACAGGCCGTGTTCTCTAAGCAGTGTAACAACCGCCTTATCCCGAAACAGGTCACGGCCAGGGTACATGCCCGTGACAGCCAGGTCACGCCCGTGACATAGGGCGTGTACCTCACTCGAGTCATATTCACGACCCACTCGAGAAGACTACTCGAGTAGTTAGGTATGACACGCCTATGTCACATGACCGACACGCCCGTGATACGGGGCGTGTCACCCACTCGAGACCCACTCGAGATGACTTACTCGAGATAAAACCAACTACTAGAGTACCCAGATTGGACACACCCGTGACATAGGGATGACACGCCCGTGTCACCCCCCCCCCCCCCCTCTTACTCGAGTACTTTTCCACCTACTCGAGAGAAAAGTGTCGACCTCTCGACACTGCGGGACACGCCCTGTGACACGCCCGTGTCACAGGCCGTGTACCCTATACTCGACGATCGTCGAGCACAGTTCGTCGAACAAAACTCTGGTGTCGACCAAAGGAGGACATGCCCTAGGTCACGTCCCCTGACACGCCCGTGTCACAGGCGTGTACCTCCCAAAAATTCGTCGAACGAATTTCGTCGACCACGCGCCCATCTGCTCAACCCGAGCAGGACACGCCCTGGGACACGCCCGTGTCCCAGGCCGTGTCACCCATGCCTGAACTCAAATTGACTTTGGGGGTATTACAATCCTCCCCTCCTACAAGAAATTTCGTCCTCGAAATTCGTATACGGGAAGACAACCAGCAACCAAAAATTTATAACAGTCAACGTTCATGTTACAATAAAAGTTTTCACTAGGTAATCGCTTTACAAAATAGCTCGGGAAACTCCGCTCGCATGGTCTGCTCTCGCTCCCATGTAAGCTCCTCACGGCCGCAATTGCCCCATCGGACTTTGACCATGCCGACCGTCCTGTTTCGCAACTGTTTCTCGGCTCGGTCCTCGATCTGAATGGTCCTCACTTTCGTTGTTAGCCCATTCTCCACCGGCACACGATTGTCCGCGATTACTTGAGCTGGGTCTTTAACGGCTTTCCGCAACACCAAGATGTGGAATACATCATGTAATCCACTCAAGTCTGCCGACAGAGCTAGCCAATACACAGCTTCTCCGACTCACTCAACCACTTCAAACGGACCCAAATATCTTGGACTCAACTTTTTCAGGCGTCGAATCCTGGATACGCCTTTGAAGGGCTTGATTGTCAAGGATACCCAATCTCCTACCACAAACTCCACGTTCTGGTGCATGGCGTTGTAGTTTTTCGCTTGTCGATCTTGAGCGATCAATAGCCTCTCTCGAATAGTACGTATTGTCGAATTTTCCTCTGCAAAGATGGTCGTGTTCTCTAAGCGGTGCAACAACCGCCTTATCCCAAAAAAGGTCACGGCCATGGTACACGCCCGTGACGACCAGGCCATGCCTGTGACATAGGGCGTGTACCTCACTCGAGTTATATTCACGACCCACTCGAGAAGACTACTCGAGTAGCTAGGTATGACACGCCCGTGTCACATGACCGACACGCCCGTGACACGGGGCGTGTCACCCACTCGAGACCCACTCGAGAGGACTTACTCGAGAGAAAACCAACTACTCGAGTACCCGGATTGGACACGCCCGTGACACAGGGATGAAACGCCCGTGTCACCCACTATTACTCGAGTACTTTTCCACCTACTCGAGAGAAAAGTGCCGACCTCTCGACACAGCGGGACACGCCCTGTGACAGGCCCGTGTCACAGGCCGTGTACCCCATACTCCACGATCGTCGAGCGCAGTTCGTCGAACAAAACTCTGGTGTCGACCAAAGGAGGGCACGACCTAGGCACGCCCCCTGACACGCCCGTGTCACAGGCGTGTACCTCCCAAAAATTCGTCGAACGAATTTCGTCGACCACGCGCCCATCTGCTCAACCCGAGCAGGACACGCCCTGGGACACGCCCGTGTCCCAGGCGTGTCACCCATGTCTGAACTCAAATTGACTTTGGGGTGTTACATTTTAACACCTCAAATTTGACAGCAGAACTTTTGTCACTGTCACCGGACGACAGTGGGTATTGTCTGATGGCAATAGTGGCATTCGTCGATCCGCGCTCGACAAACTCAACGGTTTCGACAAATCGTCAAACTGATATCGCCGAGTGGCGACAGTGGGTATCGCTAAACGGCGATAGTGATGGCACCCAACGCCATAAAGCATTGAGTGAGCTCGAGGCACTCGATGCCTAGAAGCGTTGAGTGAGTTACTTGCTTTGTTAACGTCGGGCAATAGTGGGTATCGCCGGATGTCGATAGCAAAAAAGCTTTGAGTCGGCTCTCGACGCTCTTGACGCCCTCGATGCTCTCAACGCTCTCGATGCTCTCGACGCACTCAACCCTTGAAAGCGTTGAGTGGCTTGATATCGCGGGCGATAGTGGATATCGCCGGACGATAGTGCCGCGTGGCATGAGATACGTGTCCGACTTTCGTTAAGTAGACAATAAACGGTGGTTGACCTAGGTCAAAGCGGTCAAAGGGGTGAAGTCGATATCGCCGAGTGGCGACAGTCGATATCACCGAGTGGCGACAGTCGATATCACCAAAGTTGTCCAGTCTACTCAAATCCTGGCCTTTGCTTTGTTTTGATTGAGAGATCATGTGGCTGTGATTATTCTCGAATTCGCTTAACCAGAGAAGAATAGGAAGGAGGTTTCATTGTCATTCTTTCTCTCTCTCTCTCTCTCTCTCTCTCCATTTCTTGATCTTCCTTGAGTGAAAAGGAAGAAAAAACTAAGTGCTGGGCTGAGCTTTGTAAGCTCGTTGAAGGACATCTTGTGGTCGGATGCCAAATCCAAAGATAAATTCGCAAAGAGGAGAGTGACGTGCTCCTTTCCATCCGCGTATACAAGCTTCGTCGTGGCTCCGAAGAGAACTACAAGGGTAACGATTTTCTCCCAGACCAGTGAAGTCCTCAATATGCATTTGTATGGATCCCCTCACCAAAAGGTGGAATGGGTAGATTCCAGTGGGTAGATCAGTTTGATCCACATATATTCTTGCATATAGATCCAGAAATGTAGAGTATGGAATAGGCATGTTGTGTGAAGCCCATCTGGACAAGTTGGTGTGGATTGGTGATGTTTAATTTGTGTACCGGAGAAAACTCCATGGATATGCATGTGAAGTACGTATGAAATACGTAGTCAAGGGGTGTGCAGGATGATGCACCAAAGTATTGGAATAATTTCCTGGAAAATACCCAGGAATGATCACAGTTTTGTGAATTGTTGATGTTGTCGAGCAATAGTGAGTGTCACCAGAAGATAGCTCCTTGGGAGCTAGTTTTATGAGGTCTGTCTTTAAGAGACCTGGGGGCCGTTAAATGTAGGTTGTGTGCTTAAGTTGTCTGGCCTGTGGTGCGTGCCAGCCTGAAATGGACAAAGCCGTGTGTCTTGTGATGCGTTAAGCCATGAAGGCCAACTACTGTGCCATCAATTTAAGTACCTCTAAACGACTAGGTCGTCAAGTTAAGTACCTCTGAATGGGCAGTTGGTCGTCAAGTTAAGTACCTCTGAACGACGTAGTCGTCAAGTTAAGTACCTATGAATGACAAAGTTACCGTTAAGTCAGGGACCTCTGAACGGTGTTGTTACACGTGGGAGTCTGGTACACCGAAAATTTGCCCTGAGTGCACGGGGTGTGTAGTCATTGCGCTAACGTCTGTGGTGAATGGTGCCTAAATGCAGCTTATTATTGTTATATATATATATATATATATATATATATATATATATGTTATGCCTTGTTTGCAGGGATGGAGAAATGCTGCCCTTAGTAAGGGGTGTGATCGTCATAAATGGCTCAGCAAAATGCTGACCATGGCTTTCTTTGCCATGTTTGGTGGGCCCTTTTGTGTAGGTGCTGGAGAGCAAAGTGGAAAGTAGCGGGCTGAAGCCCATGTGTTGCAATTGGCTAGCCCTTGAAGGCCCAAAAAGGCAAACTTTACTGTTTCATACGTGGCCGGCCTGTGTGCTGATGTATGAAGTCACTTTTATTAACTGAAACAATTATAATAAGGCTACGGCCAAAATAAGTGATGTAATATGTCATTCCTTTTGTGTAGTGTGCATCCTTATTGTGTATGGTTCTTAAATTGTAAAATGCTTCCGCTAGAATGTGTTGTGGTAGGACGCATTTTCTACTTGAACTTGGGTTTGGCAAACAACAATATGTAATCTCCTTGTCTGTCCGTGGTATATGGCATCGTGCCCTAGCCGGACCTTTTGTCATATGCTATGCGATGGATGGGGACATTACATGCTTCTCCAGAAATGAGAAAATACTGAACATGCAATTAGCCAACTCGCGAGGCTCCGAAAACCCCAGCTTTGGGGAAAATTCCCGCTTCCTCCCCTTATGACAGTGACAACGATCAGGAAGCAAATTCCACATCTTCGACAAGCCCCAAGGGTTCCTGATGTAGCCAAAAAAAGTGTTCCCGTGATGACGGTCTATCCGAGCCTCGAAATCAAGCCAACTCTTGTTGCTGTGAATCTCTACGTGCTCCCCGCCATCGGAGCGGACATCGCACAACTCTCGAAAACTCTCCAAAGCAAGTCTCCCATCATGCTCACGAAAGAAAACAATCATGCTGGAAAGGTGCACTACTCTCAACGAGGTGAACTAGAGATCGACACCCCGCAAAATTTCAAGATCTCGGTCACCTCCTTGCAAGGCGGGAATCGAAAGCCATACCTTAAAGTGCTCTCATAGACTGTCAGCCAGCCGCGGGGGGGGGGGGGGGGGGGGGGGGGATTTTGCACTCTCTCCTCGGTATGCGGAATTCTCACTTCCAAATCAGTGGGCAACCCGAACTTCTTCCTCCAAATGACAATTTGGTCTTTTGTAAGAGAAGAGCATAGACGTAGTGGTCTCGCGGAACGCCTCGAGCCCTGTTTCCAGCAAGGAAAAATCAGACACAGTATAAGAGGCAAAACACGCAATGGTAAAACCCTCGAAACAGGCCGAGGGATGGCCCCGTGCACACACACTCGTAAAAAGTAGCTCTACAGACCCCGCGAAGGGGTATGCGCACAAGCGCAAGCACACTCCACAAATACGAGCGCGCACGCGCATAGTGGCAGGTGCTACAGCGCGTGTGCGCCGCACGCTCCAGCACGTGTATGGCGCGCTACAGCGTGCTCGCGCGCGCTCTATCACGTGCGCCGCGCAGCGCCACGTGCTCCTGCGCGTGCGCCGCGCGCTACAGCGCTTGCTTGCGCGCACCAGCGCGCGCGCGCACCGCAGCGTGTTACGGTCACGCGCGCGCGGCAGGGCTTGCGCACCGCGCAACTTGGTCTGCACGCCCCCACGCGTACACGCGCGTTGGCCGTCGTGGCGCCGTCTGGACGTGGGCGCGTCGTTCCCCCCTCCCGCGAAGATTTTTTAACATGTTGTTACATGTGCTCGACGGGCGCCGCTTGCGGACGTTTCTGGCTTGTCGATGGACATTGATCTCAAGGGAGTATTAGCCATCGGCCGGCTTCTCATTTCGATCAAAGGATACAACATCTAGTTAGAAATCCTATGCCGCCTTTGGTTTTTTCCACTTCCGATCGCATTTTTTGTCACTGGATCGTCGTGTGGATGGTAAGAAGATGCACTGCCGCTCGTAGAACTGCTGCCTGGGCGGACTTCTGTAACCTCTCCGGCGGGAAGCCCGGCAAGATCACGAATCTGGATCCTCCGGAGTTCGTGCGGGAACTCCAGGGTGGAGTTCAATCCAACAGCACGAGAACCCCCCACTTCATCAATCCAATGGCTGGATTTCTCGCGCACTAAAAAACAAAAAGAGGAAAAGATAAAATATTAAACAATGCAATCACGCTCGCCCGTTAGATTTCAATCAGACGAACGAGATTGCGCGAACTCCACCTTGGAGTTCCCGCACAAACTCCACATATAATTGAAAAGGAAAATACTAAAAAAATTATTAAAATAACTTTTTTCTCTCTGCATTTAATTTACACTATTTATATCCGTTCATAATATTATTGGACCATGAAAATGGTCCGCTCATAAATACTGCTTAATTTCCGGGACCCACCTCATTCCTCTCCTTTTTGAAATTCAAACTCCAGCAAACCGTCGTCCCCGAAATTCCTTGCCCTAAAGCGGAGAAAATTCCACGAAGTAACGTATCGCCGGAGCAGGGATTCTCCTTTCGGCCGCTTTACTCATCGCCGGCAAGGACGTTTGGTGTCAGTGGTTTAGGGCGAACGTATCGCCCACGAAGTAACGCATTGTCGGAGACTTGGATTCTCCTATCGCCCGCTTTTTCAATCGTCGTTTGGATTATAGGTTTGCTGGAGTATACTTGCGCCTTCCCGACAAACCCTAAAGCATCAGGTATGATGAAAGTGAACGAATTCGAAATTTGCAGTCGCCGTTTGGATTATAGGTCCGCCGTTTGGATATGTTTTTTGTATTGTTTGGAATGTGCTCACAGAAAATTTTAAATGACTTGTGATTTCAGAATTTTTGTATTGTTTGCCCGTAATTTCGCAATGTTTTAATGTTTGCAACTTCATTTCTCCCCATTTCTGTACTGTTTGGAATGTGCTCACAGATGTTTAGGTTTAATTTTTTTTACCATAAAATCTTGATGATCCGGTCGGATGTAGGCCGTATGGTCATCACTGTATTTTTTTATATATAATGTATTTGAAGTCCGGTCGGATCACTCCCGGATCACATCTTTGAATTTTTTTACGTGTAGATGGAAGGTCATCCAGCCGGCACATTTCTTAATAGTAGATGCGCAATATCGACCTTCAAGAAACAAGCAGAGTCATTGCTTGATGTAATTTTTGATGACTCAAGGCAGATGCTGACCAATGCCTCACTGATGCATTTTTCAATTTCCCCGACCTACCCCAGAACATTCCCCTACTGTACCGACTCATTCTGTTGTACATGCCGGATAAATCTGTCTTTCTGCTAGGGCATTATTATGTTAAACTGACAGTGAAAGAGGTGGTTGTTATACTTGGTCTACCCAATAGGGGTCAAGATTTCAATTTCAGAAGATTACCACTATCTAATATCACACAGTTCATGCTTGTGAACCATATTAATGAACTAGCCAACCTTGAGGATGATTCGGATGTAGTTGAAAAGCAAAGGGTTGATGCTTTAGTTAAATACATACTATGCCGTTTTTTATTTCCGTTAAAATCTCTTAGAATTCTCATATGCCTGGAAAATTTTGGTGGATTAGAACAATTTAGGAGATATAATTGGCCCAAGTCCGTCCACGCATTTCTGCACCAACAGTTTGATGATCTGCATGCACTCAGGTCCTCCCAAAAATAGTCGGCCAGTCTAGGTTACCTCGAAGGGTGCTCAATTATACTTGTGGTAAGTGTTTTGTTGGTTTTATAGTGTTATTGTTGTGGAACCATTGATATTTTTTTAAAAAAAAATTAGCAATCTTGTAGATATAGTTTTTCAAACATACCAACATCCAGTAGCCAATGGATGTGATGGCACAGCCGCGTTTGTGTCGGTGGGCCGCAAAAGCCGGTTTTACTCATAAGTTTTGTGAGAATCTCCCGAGCCTTTTGTTTTTGAAGACACAGGTTTTGTCATTTTTGTCACTTGTGGTTTGATGTTATCTTGTCCGACTAGAGCTAGTTTTTCATAATACATCTCATGTGTAGGTAAAGCAGTGTTTGGTTTACTTAAGTTCGGAGGATCAAGAAACATATGGGCTTGATGAATCAGAATCTGACTTTGAGGAGGTACTAAAATTAAGGCCTCAAAAGAATCAAAAAGTTGGAAAAACAAAGGAATGGTCAGAGGATATGTTGGACAGGGAGAAGTCTAGTATAATGAAGGAGAAGATTAGAAGGGAGGAGGAGAAGAAAAAAAAAAGAGGACTTTGAAAAAGTATATTAAAAGGGAGATTGCACAATCGGATGGAAGGATTCTTGCTGAGATCCATGGAATGAGCACCAAATTCTAAGAGAAATATGATTCTCTTATTTCCATGATTAACACGATGTCTCAAGTGCATGTTCCCAAAGCTGTTGCCCCCACACCATCGTCACCTACCGACACATTAGTCCCGGCTACACAAACAAAATCAAATAAGGAAATAATTTGTGTTAGTGAATCCACCCCCGATTCGAAAAGCCACAAAAAAACGTCAAGCTTCCAAAGCGACCGGGAAATTCAAAGAAGAAATTGATTTCTCTGGGCGTATATTTTTGACTCCAGCAGCCATAGAACTCATAGACTCAACACTGAGTCCCTATGGCAAGAGGTATTTTGTGTTAGACGGTAACATATGATCATCTATTTAGATTGTGACTCATTTTTTCTCTATATATTTTGTAGCGAATGTTTATTTGAATGCGGCAACACATCAATGAATAGAGCGGCTTTTGAGGATTTATTGCACCAAGGTTGGCTAATGGATAGCCATATAGATGCATATGTTGTTGTGCTGAACATTCGACGGAGCAAATGCCCGGATGCATGGAATAAATTTTTATATGTGTCTCCAAATTATGCGGTAATTTTTATACATGTTATACTGCACTTATTTTACATTTACTATAATGTTTGTTTGTAGAGATGCTCTGTTAAGAAATTAAATTGATGCAGTACTTCAAGAGTTGCAGTGTCAGGTACGAGAGCTTACTAAACCATATTACTCCTATAAGTGTCCAAGCCGCGGATATCATTTTGATGTTAGTGCACTACCCAGGCCATTGGGCATTGTTAACTTGCAATCTTAAAGAGGAGATGTGGTACTATTATGACTCCATGCCCAAAAAGATGCCTCAATCGACATTGCAATCAATGGTATGTTGTGTGTAATTATTTTTGTGTGTTGCTAATATTTTTACTAATGTTTTTTTCACAGATTTCAAGCTTGCAGCAGGATACAGGAAGCTCATTACCCTCAGAGGTACATAATTGGGAGATTAAAAAGGTAGGGAAAGCACCAACGCAGGAAGGAGGCGACGATTGTAGTGTTTTTGTGTTAAAGTATATGGAGGCAATAGCCAGCACAAAGGCAGTATCTTGTTCAACATTTAAAGGCTGGCATAAGAACATGTCAAGATTCAGGGCCGAAATTGCAGTGGAAATGATTAAGCTATTTTGCTCAATTAAGTAGGACACAGTTTACATGCGTTTCTTTACTGGTTTTTTGGACAATGAGAAATTTAATTTTGTTATATTTTGTTACATAACTATGCTCACAAGTGTGCAGGAATTGAGCAACTTGGTAACATTTGCACAATTGAGCAACTTAATGTTGCAGTTATTATTGGTTAATGTAGATTCAAATGCAGCCAATCCAAATGGCTAAGGTTCGGCTATCTTTTTTCCCCTGTCCTTTCCTGTTTTGTGCAGGAATGTGAAATATATTGTGTTTTGGTGAAGATCATATTAATTTTGAGCACATATACACACATAAGAATAGCTAAGTCATATCTACTTCTCTTCACAATCAAAACCTCAATCATCATAATACATAGCAGTATATATAGGAGTTGTGCACATATACACACATAAGGATAACAATATTGTTTTTTTAAATCTTGGTACTGTGCCATCATATATACGTGTTGTGCCGATTCACAATTACACAGTAGCATAATGTATGTATATTTACCAAAGAAGCACATCAGGGACACCACAAAAATTATAAGGTTTGGACATAGACACCGCCTCAATTTCTTCTCTAAACAAAGGCTGGGAAACATTGTCAGTGGTTTTGTCGAAGTTGTCACTTCCAAGAAAGTCGAACTCCTTTGGTTCTTCAGCTCCTCGTTCAGTCGTAGATTTAGGGTCCTTTTTTCTTCCCTACAAAATTTGCACCTTACGTTAAAGATTGTTGCAAGCATATGGAAGGTAAATTTTCAAAACAAATATAAAAATGCAAACTTACTTTGCTTCTTTGCTGGTCTTTCGAAAAAACTCTTTAATCGAGCATTCGACAAACCTTTGGGATGTACTCCTTTTGAATCTTTTAATGTGTTATTACTATGAAAATTTTCTTTGTTAAATCCTTTCTGACCACACTGTTCGTTGTCTACAATATCTTTCGTGCTCCTCCGCAAATCAGTTAAGGCAGCCAAGACATATTGCTGAGTCGGATGACATGTACCGACTATTTGGGCTAGGTCGTAAGTGAACCGTAAAAGATGGTTTCTAAACACCAAGTTGGGTTGGACCTCTTTCAAGAAAGTGCTCTTCGAAAGACATAATTCGTTTTTGGCAGCTAGTGTGAATCTCCTTAGTAGGTAAGAAGAACTTATTTCTTTCACATTCTTAGCTTTGTATACACTTAAAATGTGTTTGCACAACAATCCTCTTGTTTCAAAACCCTTGCATGAGCACATAACATCTAATGTGTTAGGGTTAATTTTAACCACCCATTGCTTGTCGTCCGCGGTTGCATCACAATGCCTAGTAAAATATAAAATATGACCATCATCGGATGTAACTGTTTCACTTATGCACACGCTAACAACTCCATCCATAAAAATATGTTCGAAAACGAAGAACATTTTTCTTGTGTACACTTTCGCTACTTGCTTTAATAAAGGGCAATTATTATATCTTAAAGTGATGCTTCCATGCTTGCACTAGAAATCTTCATCGTATTCGGATCTACGCCACGAAGAAACCATCTTCTCCATCCCAGCATAACACTTAACAAGGGAACTTGTTGGTTTTGCGCACCCATGTAAAACATTGTTCGCAGATTCGCTTCTCTGAGTAGACAGAATGTCAAGGTCTAGAATATCTTTATTAAACGCAGTGGACCATCTATTTCTAATTTTATGCAAATCATAAAGCCATTTATTGTCCTTCAAATTGTCTCTTAAAATCATCTCACTCCAACGAAAATCAAACTCGGCCTCATCGTCGCATTTGCTCATGCAATGATAGAATGAACCTCTAACACTCTTATCGGTGTTGAATGTTGGAACATTCGACGGAGCTTTCTTTGAAATATACCACTGACAAAGGCGGTGTCGAGTGCTAGTGAAAACTCTTGCAATTGCAACGGCCATCGCCTGATCCTGGTCTGTATAAATAATGCCCGGTTGTTTACCCCCTCCAAACCTCAAAAATGTATCAAAAACCCAACAAAATGACTCAATTGTTTCCTCTACAGCGAAGGCCCCACCGATAAAGATATTTCGCCAGTGATGGTTTATCCCAATAAAAGGAGCACAAGCAAGATTATATTTATTCAACCGATACGTGGTGTCAAATATAATAACATCACCAAATGAATCATAATCAATTTTGCTATGGTCATCCATCCAGCAAAAACTAGTCAAACATCCTAACTCGTCTGTTTGGACATCGTACGAGAACATGATATCTTCCTTTTTTCCTTTCCTTAAATATTTTCAGCAAACTCGTGGCATCACCGCTTTCTATGAGTGCTCTCTGTTCCCGTTGAACATAATTGTAAGCATCTGTTTTACAAAAACCTACATTTTCGTTTCCCCCCATCTCATCAGACATGAAGTTGTATGCTTGAATTGTTTTGATCCCAACACCGATCATGCTCTTGAGAAGACTTCCCTGAACTTCGGATATATCCCGATGAGATCACAACAAATGACTGTCATTCTCTTGATTGAGGGGGTGATTGTGCTTCTCTAAAAATTTCACCACCTCCCAATTTATGCCCTCTTTATCCGCAGCAAAATGCAAGCAAGCCAAGCACCATGTACGAGTATCAAGTTTGCAGAATTTTTTTGGGCATCCTTCTCGTCATTCACTCGTTTATAACTTGCTTTTGCGCATAAAAACTGCCTCCCCTCAACAATCCGAGTATGTGTCCAGTGTACAATATGTTCTTTGCGTACACTAAATGCAATTTTCCGAGCGTACTCTCTGTACATATTGTAGGATTCCACATCAGAATGCACGGTCGGGAAGACAACAACGTCAATCTCCTCCTGTGAAAAAAATCAGACGTGTCCAGTGATCGTTACACCTTAAAACTATGCAACATAACAATTCACATGAAATCCGACCAGAGAAATAACAATTCACATGAAATCCGGTCGGAGAAATAACAATTCACATGAAATCCGACCGGAGAAATAACAATTCACATGAAATCCGACCGGAGAAATAACAATTCACATGAAATCCGACCGGAGAAACATCCAGTTTGCTTACAGATTAATAAATTCCGGCCGGATGAATCCCAACAAAAAAAACAATACAATAAGGATTGAAAGATTAAACTAGGAGACCTACAGCCGAATCACAAATACAGCAATAAAAAACAGACAATGAAAGGTTTTTTCTTTATTACCTTAACTAGAATGTTGTCCAAAGTTTCTCTAGCTTCCTCCATGGTATCGGGATTGTGTCAACTGTTCTGAGATAAAAGGGGGACGAGGATGACGGGATCTCCAAGGATGACATGAGTTACTCTGCAGTACTTGTGGAGGCAGATAACTGTTCCGCGCTAACTGGAACGTTGGCCGAATTATCCTCGCTGGGGGAACATTGCGAGGATGGCCACCGGGCCTTTGGAGCTTCTCGGCGAAGGGAAATGTCTTCAGGCAAGCCTCGCACAATGAAGAAGAAACCCACAGAAAACCTAGGCGCATGGAAAAAGGAGCTTCACCCAAAAAAATGGCGCTTGAGCTAAAATTTTGCGATGAAAAATTTTCAGGAAAGGAGGGAAGGAGGAGAGACACACGGTATTTATGAGCGGGCCGTTTTCACGGTCCAAACGGCGGACCCAAAAATTTTCGGTTACGATTATAGCCGTTCTACTTAACACTAACACGTGGCAACTTTTTGACGAGACTAATGTGTTTTTATTGGACAGCCACGGATTGCTGAGCTGGCTTCACCTAGTCCGTCTTTCCTGGTAATGTGTTTCCAGCTGTTACAACTTCCTGTCTGTTATTTATTAAATCACTAGATTTTGCCTCCAGTTTGTCGGATCTGGCCTTTTTCTTGCTAGATCTGGTCAGATCTCGCCTGATCTTGCTATTTTTCGCATGTTTTGTGGGTAGTTTGCCCGATCAATTATCCCAATCTTGCACTAGTGTTCCTACTTTTGGGAGCGAGTAGTCTGCTTGTTGTTGGATGACAGATCTAACCATCAGCAATAAAGGTGTGAAAAAAAAATTTAATAAAAGTCGAGTAAACACTTTGATCGGACGGCGAGCACAATTGATTAAAAGGCGAGAAGACTACTCGCATTCCTTCCTCAAGAAACGCCACCATTAGGCAAAAATTATTTCCACCAAATACCGCTTGTTGCTGTTCCGTCAGATCAGAAAGAGTTACCTGCTGATCTTTAGGAGAAGTCGGAGATCTGACAAAAAAAACTGTTGGTGGTTTCTAATAGGTGATTGTTAATCGCAACCCGTTATTTTGCTAGTCGCACCTCAAAATCTCCTAAATTTTTTCGTCATTTCGAAATACGCCTTGTACATGCAATATCAGGAAAAGTGTTTAACACGAAAGTTGTAGATATCGACGAGATCTACAACTTTCGTGAGGATCACTTTTTCCTAAAAATGCATGTACAAGACGTACTTTGGAATTATGCACAGATTTTGCGCCTTTTCGAAATACGCATTGTACATGCAATTTCAGTAAGAGTGTTCAACACGAAAGTTGTAGATCTAGTCGATATCTACAACTTTCGTGTTGAACACTTTTCCTGAAATTGCATGTACAAGACGTATTTTGAAAAGATACAAAAAATTGAGAGATTTTAAAGTGCGACTATCCATTTACGAGTTGCGGTTAACAATCGTCTTCTAATAAGGTTTTTTGCTTTCTCTTTCTGTGTTGATTGAAAGGAGGAGAAGGTTTCCTTATCCTGTGCATCCCTGCCAATCCCAGTACAACCCAAAACTATGCCAAATTTGTAATCGTGGATCTCTGCTTTTGATCTAGTGGAATAAACAAAAACTTTTTTTGTGCGGGCAAAGTAGTTCTGATTAATATCTTCGCCGCAAGGGATGTTCTGGGCCAGATCGAGTCAGATCTTCCACGATTGCTTTCAGTCAGAAAGGCGCAAACGAATAAATCTCTGAATTGATCTAAAGTAGACTGGATTGACTCTACTCGGATGAAGTGATAATGTTCAGTTTGTATTTTTCATTTTAAAATGTTGAAATGTAGCACCTATGATAAAGTAAAATTGCAGTCTTTAGTCCCACTGTATAACCCATATTCGTCGGGGGTGAACCACTACAGAGCCAGGTCAGCAAAAGTCAAAGTCAGCAAATCAAGACAGAGGTCAGAGTCAACGCGTCAGCTTGTAGAAGGCCTGAGCGAGTATGCCGAGCTCCCCTCGCATACTCGTCAGGTAAGCAACTAGGTCAGTTGCTCGTCCAGCCGTGTGAGTTCCTACAGGAAGTCGCCTAATCGCCGAGGGGTGGGGGTATAAATAGAGTCTCCTTCCCCCGGGATTTCCCTATAAATAAGACCCCAGGGGTACGATGAGAGACACTTGAAATCCCTGCAAGAATCTCGCGGGCTCTACTTTTTGGATACCAGTTGAGCCTTTGGATTTCTTTTCCATAGAGATCAGGTCGCGACCTCGCGACTTAGTTGTCAGTTAGTCTGCCTCGTACCTTGCTCAGCCATTTTGGGTGTGAAGGAGTAGCTTCTTTCAAGCTTCTGGGTATGTGATGAGACCTTCCTGCCACAGCTCCTGGGGTCCTGTTTGTTGTCTTCGTTCTTCATCCTAGTCACTTTAGCCGCCGAGCATTACTATTGAATTAGTAGTCTTAGGCTGCCTTGATCCGATTTTTGGAGTAGGGAATTTTCCCGGTTTCAACACTTGGTGCGGTGAGCATAGAAAGCAGCCGAGGAGGAAAGTTTCGTGATTAGGCGAGATGGTAAGCGGTGGCGAGCATGGAGATTTAGTTGGTAACTCGACGGGAGTGGGTAACTCGGCGCAAGGTGGCGAGCTTGTGACTGTAGCTGCGTTCGAGGAGTTTGTGAGGAGGATCGAGGGGACCATTCTCTCAGGGCTCCCTCGTCGCCTCGATGTCACGACGACCTCAACCCGTCGCGTGATACCATCAGACGAGGAAGTGCCGCCGAGGCGACCTGGGAAGGAGCGAGCTAGGGAGATAGAGGAGCGACTGATGCAGTCGCGGCACTACCCAGCGAGTTGCCAAGGGATCAGGTTCCGAGATCTAATATCGCTGGCGAGGTACCATGATACTCACCAGTGCAACGAGTATAATGATGATACCAGCAAGGATGAAACTCGTCACCACCAGGGAGGGAGGAGCCCCTTCTGTGACGAGATCCTCGCAGCCCCAATTCCCGAGGGCTTCCGAGAGCCAGTCCTCACCTACTACTCCAGCAGAGATGACATGGTTAGGCATCTCCAGTGGTTTAAAGATGTGGTGTCCATCCGCAACATGTCAGACGTCTTCAAGTGCAGGTTCTTCTTTATCACCTTCGAGGGAAATGCAAGAGACTATTTCCACCAGTTTCTAGCCGGTTCTGTCTACTGCTTCGCGGATCTGCGTCGGGGCCTTATGGCAAGGTTTGTGACGTCCAAGAAAAGGTAGAAGGAGACAACCGCTCTCTTCAAGATTGCTCAGGGGCAGCACAAGAGTCTTGGCCATTACATCGATCGTTTCCAGGAGGAAATCTTAGAGGTAGATGAGGTGGACAGCTTCACTTTGATGTTGGCCCTGAAGTTTGGTCTGAAGCAGGGTCTCTTCAGCATAGAGATGGGGTCCAAACCTGTACAAACTCGTGTTCGCTGAGTGGGTCCACCAGACTAAGAGAGCGAGCCAGAGCGACCGGCCCGCATTAATATAGTAGTTGGGCGAACTAAGATGACTGGCTCGCTCCCGCCAAGGCAAGGCGAGCGAGCCGTGCGAGCCAGCCCATCCAGTCTGCGCCTGCCTAGGCTACCTTATCGTCGGCTCGCCTCCGTGTAGGGAAGTCGAGTCATGGTAGCCCGGCTCGCGCTCGCCATAGTTAGAAGGCAAGCTGCGCGAGCCAGGACGCATCCGCCTGGGGCTTGCGGGAAGGCTTGCGCCCGGGTCAGCGGGAGGCCCTCAGGGTTGGCGTTGAGTGATGCTTCTCCACTCAACGCCGCAGTTCTTGTCCCTTGGCATTGAGTGATGCTTCTTCACTCAACGCACTAGCCCTTGGCATTGAGTGATGATTCTCCACTCAACGCCGCATTTCTTGGCCCTTGGCGTTGAGTGATGCTTCTCCACTCAATGTCCTAGCTCTTGGCGTTGAGTGATGCTTCTCCACTTAATGTCGTAGTTCTTAGCCTGTGGCGTTGAGTGATGCTTCTCCACTCAACGCCCTAACTCTTGGCATTGAGTGACGCTTCTCCATTAAACACTCTAATTCTTGGCCCTTTAGCGTTGAGTGATGCTTCTCCACTCAACGTTGTAGTCATTGGCCCTTGGCATTGAGTGATACTTCTCCACTCAACGCCACAGTTCTTACCATTGAGTGATGTTTCTTCACTCAACGACGTAGCCCCTGACATTGAGTGATGCTTCTCCACTCAACACCATAGTAGGGTCCAGAGGTAAGATTATCTGGATACCCTTAGATGTATGTATTTAGCTCCTTAGAACAGCAGAGTTTGGCTGTTGGCAGACCACTTTTGGTTGCATATAGCCGTTCTAAATAGCGGAGGTACACTGTTAGCAGACCAACTTCAAAAACTATAAATAGACCCAATGGGGTACCTTAGAAGGCATGCTTACTTGTGCACTGGTCTTCTTGCGCTTTCTGAGGTATCATTAGCTTGGAACTTGGCTAGGGAGGGGAAGCGCTCTAAGATCTTCCGGGTGTGTAGTGGGACCTCCGTGCTGAAACCTTGGGTCTGTTCCTTGTGTTAAGTCTTTGGTTGTTTGGCTTGTGAGAGAGAAGTAAGTGTGCAATCACCCCTTCCCCATGGGTCGAACTCCCTAGAGACTAATTCTTCGGTTCAACAAAACCCCTGAGGTCCTTCGAAGATACGGTAGAGAGGACGAATACGATCGTCTAGGAGGAGGAAAAGAATAAGAACTTCTTGACACGGCTAGATGGGGATGAGTCGTTAGGAAGGGGAAGAGGAGGACCTTCGGAGGTGAGAGCTGGGAAGCTGCCAGAGAGGTAGGTTGAGAGGAGAAGGGAGGAGCCGAGGAGGAGAGAGGATTAGAGGAAGAGAGAAGATCCCAGGAGGGCAGAAGAGCGAAGGAGGCAGGAGAGGCCTCAAAGGCAGAAAGAGAGGAGGCATGTGGAGGCTCGGGAGAGAAGAGGATAAGAGAGGCGATTCCAGCACCCTGCGAATCAGCCTCAGTGGAGGCAGCATGCTAGGTCGCGATTCCAGCAACAGGAGAGGAATGACTATCGGCAGGGTGGAGGTCGAGGAGAAGGAAGAGGAGAGGCGATGACCATTGTCCGTCAGGGCAATAAGCACCGCAGGTAGGAGGCGCGAAGGGCAAGGCGCCACGAGGCAGAGATTCCCCTCTACTGCGACATACATCAGGTAGAGGGGCATGGGACTTTGGCTTGCCCAGAGTTTTGGGAAGCGAGGAGGAGGCTGGAAGCTGGGATAGCAGAGAGGGAGCAGCTGAGGCAGGAAGCGCCCGTGGTACCGATAGTGTTCCAAGCTCCGTTGAGGAGGAGGGATGAGGGTCTGGTCGACCAAGGAGGTTGCAGAGAGGTGATTCATGTCCCAGGAGGTGGGCATGTTGGAGTGATCAACGACAGGGCTGGACTTAGAGCTTCCCGCAAGGGAAGTCTCCATCAGATCTATCGAAAAAGCATCGCCTCGACCTCTCAGGATCCACTTTCATTGGATGAGATCACCTACTCGGATGAAGACATGCTAGGGAATGAGAACCCCTTTCATGATGCCCTAGTCATCCAAGCAGTCATCGAGGACTTCACCGTCGACCAAATTCTTGTGGATAAAGGGAGTTCGGTGAACGTGATCTTCAAAAGAACCTTTGTCGGGCTTCAGATGGAAGCATCCAGAGTCCAAGCTGTGCACGGACCCCTATTTGGCTTCTCAGGAGAGAAGAAAGAGGTGGAAGGAGGAGTGGACCATCTGGTCACCCTGGGCGGAACTTCAATCTGATGCCGCTTCGTCATCATCGACGCGCCGGGCTGCTATAGCGCCATCATTGGATGTCCCCTCATCAACTAATTCAACGTCTTCCCTTCTTCCTACCATCAGTGCCTAAAGTACTGTCGGGGAAATGCCCAAGTAAGGATCAACGACGATCCGAGAGCTGCCGGAGAGTGCTACCTGAATGTCATCAGTACCATCAGCTGGATGGAGGACGCAGAGAGGTTGGAGAAGCTGTTGGAGAAGGAGGAAGGCCTGAGGGCTGCTGAGGAGCTGGAGGAGATGGAAGTAATCTCCTGGAGGGGAGAGCCGGGGCGGTTGAAGGTCGGAGGATCTCTGATGACAGGAGGAAAGCTGGAGATGGTCGCGTGTCTGCAAGAGGACATGGACATCTTTGCTTGGAGCGCTGCAGAGATGCCAGAGATTAATGATGATGTTGTCTGTCATCGCCTCAACCTGCATTCCAAGATTGCCCCCATCAGTCAGAAGCAGAGAAAGAGTGCCACTGTGCTGGCCGGTCCGATCAGAGAGGGGGTGGAAAAGCTGCTGGAGGCGGGGTTTGTTTCGGAGATTCAGTATCTAGGTTGGGTCTCCAATGTTGTATTGGTGAAAAAGTCCGGAGGGGGATGACATTTATGTATTGACTTTTCTATGTTAAAAAAAGCCCGCATGAAGGATTGCTACCCCTTGTCTCAAATCGACGTGCTGGTTGATTCAACTATCATGTTTTCTATAATGAGTTTCCTAGATGCCTTTTCAGGTTATCACCAGATCCGGATGCATCCCCCCGACTGCTGTGACGTCTCCTTCATCACCAGCAATGATTGTTATAGCTATAAAATGATGCCCTTCGGGCTCAAGAACATGGGCACGACATACCAGAGGATGATGGACCAAGTCTTCAAGGAGCAGAAGTGGCAGAACCTCGAAGTGTATATGGATGATCTCCTTGTCAAGAGCAGGAGTGTCGCGAAGCACATAAAGGATCTGGTGGAGAACTTCGACGCCCTGAGGAAGTACAAGATGCGACTTAACCCTGCCAAGTGCATCTTCGGAGCTGGAAGGGAGAAGTTTCTAGGTCACCTCCTCACTCCTAGGGGGTGGAATCTAACCCTGACAAAGTCAAGGTCATTCTAAAAATGGCGTCCCCAAAAGATCCCAAGGGAGTCCAGAGGTTGACCGAAATGCTGACAGGCCTTAGTCATTTTCTCTCCAAGGCAGGAGAGAAGTGTTCTACGTTCTTCAAAACTCTTCGAGGCAAGCGAAAGTTTGAGTGGACCGCGGAATGTGAGGAGGCTTTTGGAAAGATCATGCAGCAGCTAACTCAGACCCCTCTCCTCCAAGGCCCGTAGGTAAGTGAAGACCTCCTACTCTATCTAGGAGTGGGAGCGGAAGCGGTCAGTTCTGTGTTGGTAACAAAGATTCTCTAAGGAATCTGATGTTCACTTATGGCTGGAGTACCGAGTGTAGAATTGTGTCCACACCTCTATAGATGTCCACACGAGCACGGAGAATCCTTAGACTCTTGTCACATAAGATCTAGGTTGGAAGAAGGTATTCCCTCAACGTCTCCACAGTTTGCTAGAACCGTTAAAGGAGAGGCAGCAATGACGAAGATGAAGCCTGAAGAAACACTTTCCAGGAGACAACAACAGATTGGCGAGCGATCGGTAGCAATGAGTGGTGATCGTGCCCTAGGCAGACAGTTCCGTCAGGGAAGACTAATCGTCTTTTTAGCCTCGCTCGATTAGGTCAGAAGAATGAGCACCTACTTCGATTTACAGTTTATATCGTATATATAGAGAATATCAAACCAATCGATACCCGTAGATCACGCCGAACTGGACTTAAAAGAATCATTCCAAAGTAATCAGAATTCGTCGAGATTATACGTCGATATTCGATGAATCAAAAGGCCATTCGTCGAATAACACGTAAATATCCGACGAATCTAGACGGAACAAACCGTCCAAGCATCAAGGCAAACTTGACGAATCGAAGTCTAATTCGTTGAAATTGTCAACACGATACTCGACGAATCTAAGACATATTTGTTGAGATGTAATGATGATACTCATTGAATTCAAGCATATTTGTTGAAACCCAAGACTATACTCGACGAATTGCTCCTTCGGGTCTCCTGACAACTTATCTGATGACTCATATTCACAATATATGTCATGTAATGAAAAACCCATTTGGAGACCTGGAAGTCTAGTTTCTGTCAAAATTTAGATCAACCCATTTGGAGACCTATATCCCTCTGTAGGTCTGTTTTCCTTAGACATGTCCTTAAAAGGGACAAACCTTTAAATGTGAATACCGTTCATATGGTAGCTTGCATGGGTCTGAAATTTTGACCATGCATGCACGTACCCTAGCACACCATATGCCCAAAAATCTGGAATTTTCGAAAATATTTTTCTATATTTTAGAAATAATTTAATTATTCATGCATAGGTGAAATGCATCGTTATATGGCCTCAAATTGATCCAAATTTTAGGTTGGGTGTATGTTAGGTCATTTTATGACACTGTCCAAAAAATGATACCATTTAGATCTCTACATGGTGGGGTATTCCACTTGCATGTAGATGGGTAAGTTTGAAAATGATGTGCATATAACAACAAGGAGAATTTGGGATTTTCTCACCAATGGCTTGCTACATGTTTATGACATTTTGGTCATGCACATGTTATGATTAAGTGTATCACCCTCAAAAAAGCTAGGATTTTTGGAGTTGAAAATCCTAGGGATTTAACTATGACATTTTTGGAGTTGAAAATCCTATGATTGAGTGTATCACCCTCAAAAATGTCTATGACATTTTTGGAGTTGAAAATCCTAGGGATTTAACCAAATATATTTGCCACATAATTATATTAATGAAATAAAGGTCATCAAATGATCTAGAAAAATTTTTATTTTCAGTCATATGACTGTATAGGTCATACTACACCTTTGGTAGTTTAATTTAAATTTTTGTGAATCATTTATCTTGAGAAATGCCAAAACTATCATCTGTCACACTTATATACTTTTGAATTAATTATGGTCAATATTACTCGAAAAATTGTGAATCTCTGGATATACATTTTTGTATCAATATTAACCTCTGATAATTTTTCTGGAATTTTTGGAAAGATGATTTAGGTATTTCATTTGTGATGTGACATTTGGAAAATTATATTCACATACTGAATTTATGGAAAATTATTAAAGAAAAATTATGAAATTCTGTCCAATATATTATCTTGTCAATATGTACCTGTGATAAATTATTTAGAATGATTGGACATCTAAAACAAGTACTTTATGTATAAATGAATATGTGTCACATATATAATGTATTTTTTTATTTATGGCCATATTAAAAATAAAATACAAGAAATTCTGATCAAACCTTATTTAGGTCATGATAAACCCCTAGTAAAATTTCTAGATCATTTGACTAAAGGGTTTGAAAGTTATATCTTGGAGAACTTAACTAGTTCAATTGTATGTTGGGGTGCGTTTAACAAAAATATTGATTTAGTGATTAGACCATCAAGATCACCTTGGAATGAAATAAAATTTGGAACATTTCAGTAGGACATCATTTATATTAATCTCTAAAAGTTATATAATTTTTGGAGATCGTTTGTACTATAGTTTGGTAATTAATTTAAGATCTTGTCACACATGTATATAAGCGAAATAAGGGTGAGCCTTCTACCTTAGAAAATTATCACATAAACTAAAGGCATTGATAGGATCATGGCGCATGTCTGGACTAAATCTTGGGTCATTTCGTGTATTATGATTAAAGTTGCACCACACGTTGTGTGTTGAGGTTCAAGAATTTGCACCGTTCAAAAGAACATGTGCTTAAGGGTAGTATTTAATGTGTGATCATAGGAGTTGATCCTAATTGAATTAGTGGCATGTTGGAGTGTCATAAACTTCTAGTTGAAGTCCTAGGTCAAGTCACCAAATGGTGCCAGGTGAGAGTATACACAGACACCATGGGGAGTTGCTAAACCTGAGTCTGACGATATATCGTCTCTCCCCTATAAGAATCAAAAGTCATCTTAGGATAATTCAAGAGTAACAATGAGACTGAGTCTTAATGCTGGGTAGTCACTAATAAAAGTAAATATCCCGGAAATGGGGATTTGAGCTTCAGCCCATCGTATTCTTTAGTACCGCTGTGAGCCCTTCACCGGGTAGATCTCAGGAAATCCAGGATTCACCTTAAACTTCTATGTTCATTTAAATAATAAAAAAGAGTAGTTTAAGTAGGTAAGCAAAGTTAATGTAAACCTCGTCCCGTATTGGGGGATGGAGTGGTTCATGGACTTATTAGTCCTGCGAGTTGGAGGCTCGACACTCTTTGTGATAGAGATGTGATAGAACTTGTTAGCCATGCGGGCTGGAGGCTTGATGTGATTATGATTTGAGGACACGTTTGTCCTGCGAGCTGGAAGCTTGGATGGGTGAGGTGATACTTTGCATGTGCATATAATGTGGTAGGTCTTCGGTACTAGCCTAATCGTCACACTGATAGTAATACATTGACTTTACAAGATTAATAAGGTATAGAGGGTCAGCTTAGCCCCATGTC
This sequence comes from Platanthera guangdongensis, assembly GCA_039583875.1. Classification (NCBI taxonomy): domain Eukaryota; kingdom Viridiplantae; phylum Streptophyta; class Magnoliopsida; order Asparagales; family Orchidaceae; genus Platanthera; species Platanthera guangdongensis. Next base: position 224,385,442 of record CM077158.1, read on the forward strand.
TTGTTGACATTTTCCTAATGACTTATCTCTTAGTTGTTAAGACTAGTGGATTCCAATATTGGGTATGCAGAGACTCTAGAGTCACTAGAGATGGGTACAAAGGCATAAAGTGTAAGACCACATTTTGTTTTTTTTTTTTGGGGGGGGGGGGGGGGGGTCTTATGCCTTGAACCGTCGCTTTGTGATGACACCGAACACCGAGAAGGTTGTCGCCACAATTCTCTGATCCTTCCGACAATACACAACCATGACCATAGAATAAATAGAAGTAATCATACATAAGTAATGAGTCCACAATCACAAGGCCATCTGATATGGGGCATTAGATACTGGCTTAGCTCCCGGCACTAGCTGGATTCGAAAGTCTTTCTCACAGTACGGTGGCAGACCTGACAGCTTCTCTAGGAAGACATCAATGAAATATCATACCACTGGGATGTTGGAGATATAAGTCTTTTCCACGGTCATTTCGAACAACACTTGATAAACCTCATCCCCCTTTAGGTGGGCCTTGACGGTCTGGATAGAAGAAAGAAGACATTGGGAGACTGGGGTAGTATCTTTAAAGGTCTCATAGGTGTTGCTGTATTTCAGCACAACCTTCCTTGATGGGAAATTAATTTGTGCATGGTTCTAGGTGAGCCATGTCATTCCCAAGAGCAGATCAAAGTCTGGCATCTTCAAGATCGTCGTCGGAGCCTCAAATGTTAGGTCGTCGATGGTCACCTCTAGAAGGCATTTTATAGTAGATAGGATCTCCGTCCCATTGGGAAGACGCACCCTCATGGTGAATCTCGTAAAATGTTGGACCTGGTCCCAGTCCTTGACAAAATCCTCGGCGACGAAGTTGTGCGATGCTCCCGTGTCGAATAAGGTATGGGTCGGCTTGCCACATATTGTCACTATTCCTGAATTTGTTAAATAATCTTTGATAGGTAGTTGTATCATTTTCTTCCTTAGTTCTACCACTTCAATACCAGTTCTATTATTTAGGGGAAAATAAGGAAAAGAAATCAAATTGCTAGCTTACCTTCTATAACACTGTCCGGGTCCCGGGGTTGAGCAAGATCCAAAGCATACATCTGATCTCTATCTAGCCTACGGTCGCCTCCTTGGAAACCACGCCCTCGACCATATCCCAGAACCCTGAACCGTTGAGCAGGTGGAGCAGCCTGAGGCGCTGGTAGTGGTTCCTATCTCCTGGGGCAGTTAATCTGAATGTGTTCAGGCTAGTGGCAGTGATAACACACTGGCGGGGGAGGTGCCCCATCCTCTAGCCTTGGCATCTCCCGCATATGTAATGGTTGGGGGTCAAGGCTTCTGGATCCCTATGATCTTGTCTATACTTCGGGTGGGGTTGTTCCCCATTTCTTCGATCCCTCTATTGTTCCCTCCTGCCACCAATACTCGGGTCATTTCTCGGTCTTTTTCCCCTGCCTCGAAACGTAAACTGGTCCGCCTCCAACTTCTTTGTCATCTCTAGAATCCAGACCAGGCTGCCGTCAAAAATAAAAAGGAGTGTCTGACTTAAGTCATCCAGAAGGCCCTTGTAGAGCCTCTTCGTATAGCCAACATCATCCAGCTGGTATGAATCCACAAAGCGAGCTAGGTGAGTAAACTCCTGGTAGTACTCCAAAACGGGCATGCTGCCTTGCCTCAACTATAGGAATCCGTCCACTAGCTCATCCCTCGCAAACTGTGGCATAAAATGCTCCAAGAAAGCTGTCTTGAACTCATCCCATGTGATGTATGTGCCCTCAAATCCTGCATAGTTGGTGTCCAACAGAGACTTCCACCGCCTCTTGGCGTGGGACTACAGACATGAAACTGCTAAGGATACAACCATATTAGTCGGGCATCGTATCCCAACCAACATCTCGTGGATGATGTCCAACCATTCCTCTGTCTTTACGACTGACTTCATCCCCAGATATGATGGAGGGGAGAGGCCTCGGAAGATGCTCAGCCAATTTGCCCCTGGATTTGGTTGAGAAGCTGGAGCATATTGTGCCTTAAAATCCTCCAAGATAGCAGTCAATGTCTGTCCCATCTCTGATTGCTAGAATGAAGTGGGAACTGGCGGGGATGGAACAACATTCTGAACCAGAGGTGTTCCGTATTCAAAGGTCATGGTTCGTTATAAGCTTCAAAATGAAGGGTTTTCTCATAAGGTGGCTGACTAAAATCTAGTCAAGAGTGGACTGTTGCTTATGATTCCCTATATGGACACACTATAGCATCCGCTGCTTATTTTGCCCCCAAGCTAAACTTGAGCGAAGGTGTCACGAGGTTTGTGGGCTTTCTCTTCTTTGGGTCGAGGTTTTGCTCAGATACTAGTTGTAAGACCCCATTTTTGGGTCTTATGCCCAGAACTGCCGCTTTGTGATGACACCGACTACCGAGAAGGTTGTCACCACAAATCATCTGTTGGGTCCATTGATCTCAATGTCCCAGCTTTGGGGAGATTATTGGGTCTATTGATCTCAATGTCCCAGATTTGTAAGAAGTCAAATAAGTCAATAGTATACACATAGTTGTATTTGATGTATGCTTAAGTTCATGCATGCAGGTTGGTCTATGTCATATTGATTGAACAGGTGGTCCAAGTGACATTGATAGGTAGACTCAAAGAAGCTAACTAGAGAGACGGGAAAATGACTAAGTCCATAGGCATGGAGTGAAGCTAGTTCACTCAATGCCATACAGTAACAACGCTGAGAAAGGGCAGTCAGTCAAAGCTTTAAGTGTTGGCAAGGCAGAAAAGTGGCTAAGTCCACAGGCGTTGAGTGAAGTCAACTCACTCAAAGCCATATAGCTGGAAGCGTTGAGTGAAGCTTGATCTCTGAACGTCATGTTGTTTCTGTCAAAGCCAAAGGAAAAGGAGACAAAAAATCGACTAAGTACAGAAGCGTTGAGTGAAGCCAGTTTACTCATTACTAAGATCAAAAAGATTTGAGTCAAGCTAATGTAGTCAACCTAAGAGGAAACAGAGAAATCAGTTAAGTCTAGAAGTTTTGAGTGAAGGCAGTTCATTCAACGCACTCAACGCCAGATTTCAGAGGCAAAGGCAGAAAGCGTTGAGTGAGGCCAGCTCACTCAACGCCTTCAGACAGAAGGAGATCTGGATCGAATTAAGTTTCTGAGGGATCAATTTATTATGAAAAGGTTGTGCGAGACTTCGTCTTCTTCCTCTGCCATTGTTGTAGAGAGAGGAGCTTCAATTCAAAAAATCTGAAGGGTTTATGTATTAGCTGCATGAAGGATCAAGCGCATAACTAATTGTTCCAAAAGCCCGGACTGTTGCAAAGGGTGCTACTTAATTTCTTAAATAAGTAGAAGAGCACCATGGGTCAAGTGAAGGAACGCCGGACCCAACAATGCCCCCCCCCCCCCCCCCCGGCGTCCAGCACAACCCGTTAGCTCAGAGGTGGAGTTACCACATGGCCCACATGGCTCAGAGGTGGGGTTACCACATGGCCCAGACGGCTCAGAGGTGGGGTTACCACATGTCCACGGTTGCACGGCTCAGAGGTGGGGTTACCACATATCCACGGTTGCCTGACCCGCCGGACCCACACAGGTAGAAGGGAAAAATCAGGATTTAATAGCGCCCCCCCGGTCTTGAACCCGTGACCTGCTCTTATACAAATTAGAGGATCAAGCGCATAACCAACTGTTCCAAAAGCCCGGACTGTTGGAAAGGGTGCTACTTAAGTTCTTAAATAAGTAGAAGAGCGCCACAGGTCAAGTGAAAGAACGTCGGACCCAACACTGCGGCAATCAACATCTGCTACAGCGAGATCAGAGGATTTCTCTGAGGAAGAAGAATTAGCCAAGGCCGGCCCTAGCTGAAATTGCTTCAAGATCCAAGTAGAGCCGAATTTGAAGATCAATCTCTAGATCTGTGAAGAAGAGGTAGAGCAATCTATGTTCTACAAAATAGGTTAGCTGATAGAAGATCTTTCTTCTCTCTCCCTCATCAGCAGAATCAAAATCAAGGTTCTGAGATACTTCCAGCACAAACAGCAGATTCTTGAAGTGTGCGAACAGAAAACAAACAGGCCGAAAATTTGGAGTAACAAATTTTATTATCCAAAAAAAGGTGTGTATTACAAAGGTATAGTCTCCCTTTTATAGAATGAAGGAGATGAGAGAGATTATAAATAAGCAATGCGTGATTAAAAAAATTACAAGTATATGCGTCTTTACAAATAAACAAACCGAACAAGTCGCGCGGTTAGACAAGTAGGCTAATCACTCGACAACCACCATAAGAAGAGAACAAGCGTCATAGATAACAAGAAGACGCCGCAGGAGACTGCAAGACCGCCAGTCTCCAAGTCGCCAGAGACAAACCGCCAGACCGCTTGGCCTCCAAACAGCAACAGGCCGGCAGACAAGTTGTTGAGATAAACTGTCAGACCACCCGACCTCCAAAATGCAACAGGCCTCCCGACCTCCATACCTCAACACTCCTCCTCAAGCTGGAGCATAGATATCAATCATGCCCAGCTTGTCGCAAATGTGAAAAAAGGAAGCAGACACCGGCTTGGTGAAGATATCTGCCAACTCGTTGTCAGAAGTGACGAACGGAGTACAAATCTGTTTCTTCAAGATATCTTCCCGAATAAAATGACAGTCGACTTCTATGTTTTTGTTCTCTTATGAAAGACCGGATTTTTGGAGATGTATATCACGGTCGTGTTGTCGCAGAACATAGGAAGAGGATAGTTGTAGACCTCTCCTAAGTCAAGCATGATAGCTCGTAACCACTTCAACTCACATGTGGTCGATGTCATACTACGATATTCCGCTTCTGCACTGGACCTGGAGACCATGGACTATTTCTTGCTCTTCCAGCTCACAATATTTCCTCCAACAAATGTGCAAAAACCCGATGTTGACTTGCAGTCACCTTTGTCATCAGTATAGCTCGAATCTAAGTACGCTTCAACCCTCAAGTGATATTCTTCTGAAAAAAGTCCTTTCCCTAGCGCTGCTTTAACATACTCTAATATCCTCAGGGCAGATTGTAGGTGACACTCCCTAGAAGCATGCATGAATTGGCTCACCTTGCCCACAACATAGGAGATGTCGAGTCTGGTTACCGTGAGATAAATGAGTTTGCCAACCAGACGTCGGTACCTCGTAAGATCGGATAGAAGAGGCAAGTCATCTGTCCAATTTTTGTCTTCTCCAGCAGTCATGGGACATTGGGCAGGTTTAGCACCAGTCAACCCTGCCTCTTTTAAAAGATCAAGAGCATACTTCTGTTAGGAAAGGACCATGGAATTGGGCTTCCTAGAGATTTCAATCCCCAGAACGTATTTTGGGGAGCCCATATCCTTTATGACCAGGTGTTGACGGAGGTGTTTCTTTGTCAAAGCTACCCCAGCCTGGTCATTGCAGTAAGAAGAATGTCATCCACATATACCACGAGAACCACCAGACCCGAGGAGGATTTGCGAATGAACAAGGAGTGATTGGCTGAACTTCTTGCAAAACTAATGGCCGCAACAATGTCGCTAAACTTGTCAAACCAAGCCTGAGGGCTTTGATTTAGGCCATAAATGACCTTCTTCAGCCGACATACTCGTGTCTCCCCCTGAGCAACATACCCAGGAGGTTGCTCCATGTAAGCATATTCTTGAAGATCACCATAGAGAAAGGTATTCTTAACATACAGCTGTGAAATGAGCCAATCTCTGTTGACAGCCACAGAGAGAAGGACTTGAATGGTGCTAAGACGAGCAATAGGAGAGAAGGTGTCAAAGTAATCAACACCATAGGTCTGAGTGAAGCCTTTGGCAACCAGGCGGGCCTTGTAGCGATCCATGCTACCATCCGGACGAAACTTTACAACAAAGACCCAGCGACAGCCAACCACATCAGTGTCCAAAGGGGGAGGAACATGGGTCCAGGTAACTCATTCAGTGAGGGTAGTAATTTCCTCATTCATGACGGCCTTCCAATGAGGAACAACAAGAGCTTCTTGGTAGGTGCGGTGAGTGGCAGTCACAGAGATAGCTAATGCAAACACGCTGCGAGAAGGAGTGTGATGATCATATGAAATAACAGCAGCCAGCATGTGCTGGCTACACGTCTGCACCCTTTTGCGAAGAGCAATGAGAAAATCCAGGTCGGTGTGTTCCTCAGTGACGAGAGCATACGTGGCTGAGAGAGCTGGCCCAAGAGTGGAGAGAGACTGTCGCGGAGAGGAGTGAGAGAGCAGTATTTATGAGGGAGAGAGAGAAGGAGGAGATGGTGGAGGAGACGGTGGGAAAATATCGATGGGAGTAGACGTGGTGGAGGGGACGGTAGGAGAAGATGAAATAATCGAAGAGGGTGAGGGGTCAGAAGAGAAATAAGATGCATTCTCGAAGAAGGTCACATCCGCAGAGACGTATTGCTTACGAAGAATGTGATCAAAGCAACAGTAGCACTTTTGAGTAGTTGAGTAACCCAAAAAGAAACACTTTGTGGCACGTGAGTCGAGTTTGTCATGAGTGGTGGAAGGAGCGTGCACAAAAGCCGTGCACCCAAAGATACGTAGAGGGAGAGGAAACGGATCCTTGCCCGGATAGAGAATTAAGAATGGGGTTTGTCCGTGGAGAACCGTGGACGGAATGCGATTAATGAGGTAACAGGAGATGAGAACAGTGTAGCCCCAATAAGAGCGAGGAACCTGCATTTGTGCCATCAGAGTGTGAGCGACATCGAGGAGATGATGGTTTTTGTGTTCCGCCACCCCATTTTGCTGTGAGGTATAGACACAGCTAGTTTGATGAATAATACCATGTTGCATATAGAGAGAAGAGAAAGTAGTACTAAGATATCCCTTAGCATTGTCAGAGCGAAAGATTTTAATAGACATATCAAACTGATTCTTAATCTTATTATAAAACGATGTCCATACAAAAAAGAGTTTGGAGCGATCCTTTAAAACATACACCCACGTACACCTAGAGAAATCATCAATAAAGGTTACAAAATATGAACTACCTCGACCTATGGTAAGGATAGGAGCAGGACCCCAGATGTCAGAGTGAACAAGATCAAATGGCCGGGAAGATCCACGACCTTGATTCAGTGGGAAGGACGAGCGGTGATGCTTGCCAAGTTGACATGCGTCACAGTTGAGAGGAGGACTCTATGGAGGAAGATGGGGTATAAGCTGACGAAGAAGTCGTGGAGGAGCATGACCAAGATGGAGGTGTCACTGGAGAAGATCAGTAGAAGATGAGGAGAAGGTAGATAGTGCAGAAATGTTGCCGAGGAAGTAGAGGCCGCCGCTCTCAGTCCCAGTAGCAATCGGTCGTTTGGAGCACGAATCCTGGAAAGAACAAGTAGTATAAGTGAATGTGACGGAACATTGCAGTTGCTTGCAAAGATAAGTAATAGATAACAAGTTGCAAGGGAACTTGGGCACATAGAGGGTGTCCGCCAAGCGAAGAGACTGAGTGATTTGAACAACTCCCGTTCCATTGACCGGTGAGGGAGAGCCGTCCGCAATAAGGACTAGGGGCAACCGATCATACTGTTCTAGGAGAGTAAAACATTGCGGATTGCCAGTCATATGATTGGTAACACCAGAGTCGATCAGCCATTTACCTTGAGTAGCGACATGGGCACTATCTGAAGATGTGACCATGGAGGCGGACGACTTCGAAGAGGAAGTGGAAGCGTCTCCAGATGGTCAAAGATGAGGATGCTTCTTCCAGAAGCGATCAACCGTGTGGATGGTGCAGCCACAGTGAGAGCAATGAAATCGGAAAGTACCACGTTTGCTGGATGGGAGGTGGCGTCCACCAGAGCCACTTCGCTAAGTATGGTGAGCGGAGTTGTCCGGTTGAGGAGGGGAGGATAACAACGGACGTTGTAGCAGAGAGGTAACAACGGCAATGCAGACAGTAATGGCATCCAGAGTGGGAGACTTAGCCTCGCCAATGATTTGTTGACGGATCATGTCATACAACTCAGGAAGTCGCAGAAAATAACACACAACCAGAAGCTCCTGGAAGTGTTTGCGTTGCTCAGCGAGATCTGCAGAGAAGGGGCGATTTTGGAGAATTTCGGCTCCGAGAGCCTGAAGCTGTTGGTAAGCAGCAGCAGGAGTCATGGAGGGGCGGGCAAAGAAGTTCGAATACAGAGTATAGATGCGAGACGTCTGAGCCCCCTTGGAGTAGAGAGCGGTGAGATGAAGCCAAGCAGCTTTGACTATTTCATCATGACGGATGATAGGTAGGCATTCATCAGAGAGGTTGTTAGCCAGCCATGTACGGACAAGAGCGTCACTGGCATCCCAATCGTCAAAGAGAGGGGAATCATGCGGAGGAGGGTCATCGGTGAGATGATGACATTTGCGTTGAGAGCAGATAAGGAAGGTGAAGGAGACACTCCAATCCGGGTAGTTGGGATCGATGAGTTTGGAAACGGTGTCAAGGTTGCCGAAGGAGTGGGAGTAGGAGGAGGAGCGACAATGGGAGTAGTGGTGGTAGAGATATCGGAGGTTGCCATAGAAGAGAGCAGCGAGAAGAACAAGTCATGGCTAGAAGGAGAGGCCGCGGCGACAAAGAGCAGGGCGCGGCTAGAAAAGGAGGGCACTGCGAGAAGAATAGGTCGCGACAAGATGAACAGGTCACGACGACTTAAGAACTAGTTGCGACGACGTAGGAATAGGAGAGGCCAGAAAAGGAGGGTGCGACAACTAAGGACAGGTCACTACAAGAATAAAAGGTCGCGGTGACTTAATAACAGGTCGGGGCGAGAAGAAAGTGGAATCAAAGAGGTCACACACACAAAGGGCAATGACAAGGAGCGAAAGAAACTGCGCAAATAGGGCGAAAGCCGGCGGAAGAAACAAGTCGCGAAGATAGGTCGCAAGAAGAAGAAACAAGCCGCGCGGACAGAGAGAACTCACAGAATCAGGAGGAAAAGATCGAGTCCTCTGATACCATGTGCGAACAGAAAACAAACAGACCGAAAATTTAAAGAAACAAATTTTATTATCCAAAAAAGGTGTGTATTACAAAGGTATAGCCTCCCTTTTATAGAATGGAGGAGATGAGAGAGATTACAAATAAGCAATGTGGGATTAAAAAATTACGAGTATATGCGGCTTTACAAATAAACAAACCGAACAAGTCACGTGGTTACACAAGTAGGCTAACCGCTCGACAACCACCAGAAGGAGAGAACAAGCACCACAGAGAACAAGCCGGCACAAGAGACCGCTAGACCGTCGGTCTCCAAGTCGCCAGAGACAAACCACCAGACCGTCTGGCCTCCAAACAGTAATAGGCCGGCAAACAAGCTGCTGAGATAAACCGCCAGACCGCCCGGCCTCCAAACTACAACAGGCAGCCCGGCCTCCATACCGCAACATGAAGATTGCTATTCTTGTTGTCGTGAAGAAGATAGTGTTGAGATTCTCTCAGCTCAGGAGGCAATTGACTAATAGATTAATTTCACTTGAGTCAAAATAACTTTTCTATTCAAATTCTGTAGGTTCTGTTCAAGATCTATGTTGTAAGCCTAAATTATAAAGGCTGAGTGGTAGGATCAAATCTTGGATCTGTGTGTGATAGGATTATTTTTGTCATCCTGTGTTGTTGGGCATTTGTGCCTGTGGTAGGTGATCAGGTGATTACTGAGTGGTTGGGCTGTGTGCCTGTGTTGTAAGTCTCTATAGAGATTGTGTGATCCTGTGGGATCGTGTCGTAATCTTTGAGGAGCCAAGTTATTGAAGAAGTGTCTTATCTAACATTTAATTAGAAAGGTAGGAAAGACAATGGATGTACCCATATACTGGGAACTACTATAAAACTGTGATGTGTTGTGTGTGAATGTCTTGAAAGCTGAACTAATCAATCACAATAGGGCCTAAATTATTTAAAGGTCAAAAGAATATAAAATTACCTTAATAACCTATTCACCCCCTCTAGGTGATTAGCTACTCTTGTATTCAAAGACTTTCATCACCGATCCTGCTGACAATACACAACTATGACCGTAGAAGAAATATAAGTAATCATATATAAGTAATAAGTCCACAATCACAAGGCCATTTAAGTGAGTCCACATAAGCTCAAAAGTTGATCAACATGAAATAGTAAGTCTGAAGAGAAAGATATAAGGGGCTCCTACCCAGTACATATAATCCCCACTACATAACACTCGCAGAACTAAAGCTACTAGTAACTCAAAGATCTCATGACTGTTGTTGCTGCTGCCACACCTGGACTATGCTGGTTCACCTCCTACTATATGTGTTGGTTCCCCTGGCATATGCCAAAATGGAATCAAATCTCTCTCACACAACAACACTATGCGGAATCGAAACTGAAACACTCGTCACCACCTGATGCTGAGCTGCGATAGTAGTACGTGGTATCTGCTCATCAGGTCCTGCCACCTTGTCCTGCTGGTCGCACTAGTGCTCCAGCTCCTCGAGCTCCTAAAATTATATGGTCACGACCGACTGTTAGTCATAAAGACTAAGCCATTTTGCCCTCGCCTCACCCCTGCGACTCCTAGGCACCGAGCGAGAGGATGAAAGCGGAGAATAATAAAGCATTATAAAATGGAAGTAGGTGACGGTGGGACTATTCTATCATGATCAAGTTTCTAACAGTTATATCATTATACTAACAGTTCTTATAGCACAAGTAAAGTAAGGAAAGAAGTAATAAAAAGAAGTGTAATAGGTAAAGTAGAACTGAAAGAAAGTGTTGTAAGTAAAGTAAAGAAACTAAGCAGAAAGTAAACTATTTACCGCTACACTAATATCACAAGAGTACCTCAAATTATATGAATGTCCATAAAAACTTATAAGTTAAGGTTTCATAAATATAACTTATCAAATAAAAGAGTTCATACTAATTTATATGATAAGGATCTGCAGTGCGTATGCCCTAAGTATGTATGTATGACATGATATAATGAGTTATGCGAGTTATGATTCATACAAGTGCAACTCACACACACGACTCTGTGAGCACAAACTTTTAGTTCTCACTTTTTGGAGTTGGCTAAACTCTCTGGTACCACCGTTGTGGCTATGACAGTAGTGGAGCGGGTGTCTCCACTTCCTAGGCAGGTATACACACTATCAGGCCTAGACCCTTCGTATGCCTCTGTACATGTCCGAGGTGCACTCTAGAGTCTCTGCGTACTAATTTGTTGGCTATCCCCACCAATCTTTTTGGTCGGGTGTGCGTTATCGTGGATTGTCCTTCAGACTGTAGTATAAAACAACCTACTGACCCCTCAAACCCTCACACCTCACCAGAGTCACCGTGGTGTCATCGGTGTGACGACTGTCCAGTACTGCATGACCCGCCACTAATATGTTCTATGCACATGCAAATTATTTCAAACCAGAGCCTACAGCTCACAGGACCAACTCGTCCTGAAGTAAATCTCCTGAGGCTCCAGCTCGCAGGACTGAATCTGTCTTGTATCAAACACCCGAGCCTCTAGCTCGCAGGACTAAACTTGTCTTGTATCCCTCCAACCCTACACGGGTGAGTTTGTCTCATCATTTTACTTAACCTATTAGAGTACCCTTGTCTAATTCTTATTATACATAGCAGTTTAGGGTTAATCCTTGGACTGTCCAGGGCATGCCCGGTGAAGGGCTCTCGAGAGCACTTGGAACTATGATGAGTTGAAGCCCAAAACTCCCTTTCTCAAGGACACTTACTTTTATTAGTGTCTACACATTACTAATACCCCAATATCGCTATTACTCTTGAGTAAACCTAATGACTTAAGTTACTGACTGGGAGAGCGACGATCTTTCGCCGGACCCCGTTATAGTTGTTCTTCTTGTGACTTGCACTCTAATACTCGTTACTATGTAGTGAAATTCTTGTGATACAAACCAGGGTTTCAACCTCCCAATGCATCTTTTAATTTAACTATATCTCATCATCCTAAGTACTCTAAAGCTTCTTATTACTTTTAATAAACGCAGCCCATGACCTAATTCTAACTCATATGAGATGAGTTCCAAATCCTTAGGCTAAAGACCTCCAAATTTTTTTCATGAGTTTGTCATGTGTATAATATTGGTCATTCAGAATTCCATCATTTTTCTAATTATTTTGGACCATAATTTAAATTAATTAATCAAGTGGCCTAGGTCACTTTGAACATAAACTACTCTAACCAGTAGTCCATTAGGTCTAAATAAATTATCTAAAGTTCACCTAGGTTAGAAACGTCTGTTCTCCAAAAATCATGATTTTACAATTTGATCTGACCATTATTTTCCATTTATGATTAAAACCTCATTATCTTCCTTTTTCAAATGAAGTGTTAAAAACAATCATATAAAAATTCAGGGAAATTTTTTACTGAGTAATATTAACAAGATAATGGTCAAAACAGATTTTCATACTCCTAGTCAGTGATTTGACCTAAGATATTCACATGTTAAGATAATTACAAAAATGCCACTATTATAGTGTTCATCATAAATAATCATCTAAAAATCTTAATAAAATTTAAAAGGGTTCATATTATAGAAATAAGGGCCTATATATTTTCTCATAATTTTTCATGAACCACTACTCATGTTTTTTATCAAAGACCTATAAGAGTAAAAAATGTAATTATATTATTTATACTGGGAATAATTCTCGAAAATGCTAATAATTTTTTCCAGAAAAGTGAAATGACCTATTAGGGCTTGGATCAACAATTTGGAATTTTCTAAGTCTAGTAGCCATATTTTTTATTTTAACACCTAAATGTGCTATTTTTGAAATAAATCCAACTTATGGGAATTTTGATTCCAAAAATCCCAATTTTCTCATGAAAGGAGTATTTTGCCTCCATAAAACTTTGTCCAAAATTTTATGAACATGAATTGGGCCAAATGTGCTAAATTCTCATTTTTACCTCATTTTACTAATTACACACTATTTACAAATATACCTTCACCATGCATGTTGGATCCTTTAACATACGGGGGTCCAAATGACTCCAAATTTTTTTTACCAAGGCCATAGGATATCCTTAGAGCCATGCCACTCAAATTTGGGGGTATTTGGAGTTGTAAAACTCCCTAAATTTTATTTATTTAAAAAATCAAATTTTGACTAAAAATATAGGAAAATGTTCTCCAAAAATTCTGATTTTTTGACATTGTCTAAGTATGTTATACACACATGCATGACCTAAATTTCACTGCATGTGAAATTATAGTTTAGCCTAGACATCTATTTGAAGTTCTGCCCTAGTATAGGAGCAGTCCTAGGAGAATGACCCTATAATGTGCTACATTGCCCCAAATTACATGTTTAGGGTGTCTTCCCCGATAGTCAACGGGCATGATCTATTCTTCCTGTAGCAACTTCAAACCTTGTTTTCGGACACCTGGGCCGCTGCCACCGTCGGCGATTATCACCCCCACCTCCGTTGAGGTGGTGGCTAGCGTTTCCTGACGACATGATCGTCGGAGGCGGCTCCTCTGGCGAACCTGAGCAAGAATAAAAGCTTGGAATGTTCCCTCTATCTCACATGGCTTGCTGTAAATCAGATTGTGGAAGATATGATCCGATGCATGTTCTGGAGCCGGAAGGAGCGTGATGAGCGCTTACGGCTTATGGAATTTGCGTATAATAACAGTTATCAAGAAGCTTGCAATGGCTCCTTTGAAGCTTTGTATGGGAGGCGCTTGCAGGACTCCCTTGTTTTGGGCTGAGGTTGGCGAGAGGCCTTTGTGGGTCAGAAGCACTCGAGGAGATGGAAACGCTGTGAAGCTTATTCTAAAAGCTTCGGATAGCAGGAGAGATATGAGAAAAAATGTCAATCAGCGTAGGTCGGATTTGGAGTTTTGGTGGGGGACTCCGTGTTCTTAAGGTCTCCCCGTTGATCGGAGTCAAGCATTTTGGCAAGAACAGGAAGTTAGACCCGAGTTCGTGGGGCGTTTCTGATTGTTGAGCGGATTGGGATATCAGCTTATGGCTTGCGTTGCCCGCAAACTTCCCTGACGTGCATAATGTCTTCCACGCAGTCAGCTGCGGAAAATGTATCACGAATGCAGACATTTGGATTCTGTGCCTCAGTTGGAGCCGAATCTTTCTTATGTGGAGGTGCCTGTCCGCATTCTGGATTCTTAGGTTCGTTGCGCTGCGGAAGAAGTCTATTCCGATGGTTTAAGTTTTATGGAGAAATCAGGATGTAGAAAGCACGACTTGGAGTTGGAGTCGGCTATGAGGGAGGCTTACCCTCATCTGTTCCTGAGCTTGTGCCTGTATGTTTTGTTTTATTTATGATTATATAGTCCTTTCCTGGCTCTTTCTCTCTCCTTCTTCATAGGAGTGTTGTGAGTAAAGTTTCGAGGCGAAACTTTCTTTAGGGGGAGTGGCTGTACGCCCCGTTTTCTCTGTTTTGTTTGATTTTGGATTGGCGTTACGATGATGATTTCCGACCCTTCGCCGTTGTAGAGCGCGGTCCTCTTCTGTAGGTTCCTTGGTAGCCTGGTTGTAGCCAGTTGGCAAGTTTACCAGCTAGTAGTCTGTTTTGGTGACTCGGTTGGGCCTCTTAGGGAAATGCTTGCGTTTTGGCTTCGGGAGGTGTTAGCCCGAAGTCTTACGTCGGATGTTGTTTTCGACCTCGCCGGTTTCGTGGCTCGGTGTTTAGTACGGTGCGAGTTTGGTCGAAAAATCCAGATCGTTTGCCTTCGCGTCGTTTCGGCGTTGTTTTGTTAGCTGCATATTTGTAATGTTTGCTGTGCTGTGCGTGGCCGTTGTGGCTGAGCTTGTAGGCAGGTGCCTTGTCTCTTGTGGCTAGGTATTAGCAGGTTTCTTTTTCTGTGTAAGTTGGGTGACACGGCCTGGGTCACGCCCGTGACCCAGGGCGTGTCGTGCCCGGGTAGAGCTTCTGTTTCTCCAGTCGACGAATTTTTGGTCGACAGGTTTTTTTGTAGGAACACGGCTGGGACACGGGCGTGTCACGGGCGTGTCCCCCTTCGGTTCGTCGAGTTGCGCTCGATGGTCGTAGGCGGTGTTAGTGAGAAACACGGCCTGTCACGGGCGTGTCGTGTCGAACACGGGCGTGACATTGGGGCGGTCTCTCTGTCGATGATCGGCGCTCCACGATCGTCGGGCGGTGTTCGAGTTGGTACACGGCTGTGACACGGGCGTGTCACAGGGCCGGTCCCTTGCTTCGTCGACGCGGAGACGACTCGTCGAGTGGGTAGGTGCGTGAGTACACGCCCCCGTGACACGGGCTGTCGGGCCGTGTCAAGGGCGTGTCTGGGGGCGTGGGTGTGTTTCGTCGAGTGGAGATCGACGTTCGTCGAGTGTGTGGTACACGCCCCGTGACACGGGCGTGTCGGGCGTGTCACGGGCGTGTCTTGGGCGTGTTCCGTACTTTTTTCCTGAATCATCTTTTGTTGCCGTGGACTGCTTTTCCTCCTCATTTTCATCGTTTCCGAGTCGGAGAGCTTCCAGCGAAAGGGTTTGAGAGAGAGGCGGTGTTGTTTGCCGGCGATTTCGGAAGGTTAGAGCCCGTTTTTCCGTGTGATAGCGGATCAGTGCTCTCGGCTAGATCTTCCCTTCCATGTAAGTTTCTTGATTTAGGGTTCGATTCCAGGAAATTCTAAAATTGATTTCTTCTTCCCTCAAGTTTCAGCTTTGGTGTCTAGGTGGCCGATCATCCGCCGGAGCCAAGCCGTGGTGCGGCTGTTGTTTTTTTCGAAGAGGTAGAGGCAAGTGGCCCCTTGCCCTTGCCAAATTTATTCTAACCCATGATTTTTTATTTCTTCTGCAAAGCTCTGTTCTCTTTGTCCTTTTTTCCTCCCTAGGGCAGCAGGTTAAGTTATTACATCAAGCTTTTAATCAAGTGAGATTCTCATTCTTTTTCGGAATTTTAATCAAGTTCTCTTTTGTCCGAGGTTAGGTCCAGTGGGTAGCTAGAGTTAGGTGAGGTGGTTGTAGTTACAGTTTAGGGTTGGTTGCGGTAGCTCCGTGTAGTTAGGACAGAAGGTGGGTTGGGATTAATCTCCAACTCTTGTTTTCGCGCATGAGATGGCTTAAGCGCGATTTTAGCAAGACTTACGTTTACCCTAAGTGGAAGCGCTGACAGCGTCGAGTAGCCGAGCTCACTCACGCCGTCACTAGCTTAGGACTTGCGGCTAAGTACTTTTAGGCGTCAGGGAGCGGAGTTTACTCAACGCTGCGTCGAGTGGGCTCGACATTTCTGTCTTGAGTCATGTGTACCTTAGATTGTTAGTGTGATTTTCCCTTCCTTTAGGGGTGGTATTGGGTGTTCGGTAAATTTTTGCTTGCCGACTCTTGGGTTTGTGGCAGGTGGTGGAGTTTAGTGGCCTCTCGAGGGGTGGATTTGACGTGGAGAGCTGTGGCCACCGCCTGTTTACCCTGGTTTGGGTTGTGTGTGGGACCCTAAAGCTGCCACTGGCGACCCTTAGCCCTTTTTGTGGATCTGATTTTGGTTTTGTATTCAGATCCATGTTGACCACTGCCACTACCCACGTATTAGGAATGTTAGACTCTTTGTTGAGCTTGTTGCTTTATTGCTCGCACTTGGTGTGCTTTGCTGTGCTTTAGACAGTGCTCTTTTCTTACTGTCATGCTCTTTCTTTTGCTTATAGCAGCTTGTTGTCGGGTTGGTAAACCCTTCTTTTGCTCTTAACTCTAATGCTTTATTACACTTTTGATTATTTCCTTGCTGAGGTGTTCTTTTCTTGATGCCTCAGGTCCTGGTTGTAGCCGGTTCAGCGGCTAGTTCTTTTGGAGGGCTGGTTTGTGGCCTCTGGGTAGTGAGACAGCTGATCCCGATTCTGTGAGTAGTTCTTTACTTTTCTGTATAGAATACATACTCACCAGTGGGTTCGTGTCAGGTTGTTGGCGCCCACTGGTGGCTTCTTGCGATGCTGGGTATGAACTTAAACTGCTGTTTTTGCCTATTAGTGGTGTTTACTTGCTTCTGGGAAGGATTTTTGCTAGGTTGCATGTTAGATATTTTAAACCCTAAAAGCATTATTATATGTATATCATGCATAGCATAATTATAAAACAATGTCACTATATTCCTTAGCGTAAAAAGACTACCTTTTTATATCTATTATATTCACTTTAGAATCGTGCTTACCATGAGTTGTCCCCGGGGACACTCATGCTCATAGGGTGTCAACGTAATTGAACCAAACTATTTTCTGCTGCGTATACTTATACTTTTAATTGTGGACTAGCTGATCCACCGTGCCGAGGGATACGGCCAATCAACATAACTGCTTTTCTTTCCCTGATATCTCTCCGAGTGGATCTAGAAGACTAACAGCAAGGGAGGGTAGGAGAAACGGACCTGGATGCGAGCTTGGCGGCGGGTGTGGTAGTGGTGATCCATGGTCGACGACTGCTCCGGTGAACTAGCTTGATCCCTTGTTTCTCCAGCCAAAGATTAACTCCAAGAGTCATTTCCCATCCTCTGGCTCAATGATGGTGACGACGGGCTTGACAAGAAATGGGAGTGACAGCTAGAGTTTCTCGTTTCTACCCTTTTTATAAGAAGAATTAGTGTTTAAGTTGCTTGCCACGTATCACCCTAGTATTGGACCACCAATCATTACTTTAAATAGGTCTTCTTGAGAAGATCAATATATTAAATAGGTCTTGTTGAAGAGATCGGGTTTAAATGCGCCATCAGCTCTTATCCCAAAAAACCTGGTTCAGGTCGTACATGTAAACTTGCAAACACAGCTTAGACCGAAAAAATACTCTAAGTCCAAAAGAGTTGAGTATTACTCGACGCTTCGTCGAGTGACGTCGAGTTCACTCAATGCACTTGATGCTTCGTCGAATGGCGTTGAATTCACTCAACGCACACTACGCTTCGTCGAATGGCATCGTGTTCACTCGACGCCTATTGAATCCAGAACATTTTTTTGTTAAAGTAAAAATGGCGTTGAGATTACTCAACGCACTCGACGATTCGTTAAATGGCGCCGTGTTCACTCGACGCCTGTTGAATCCAGAATATTTTTCTGTTAAAGTAGAATGATGTTGAGACCACTCAACTCACTCGACGCTTTGACGGATGGCGTCGAGTACACTCAACGCACTCGACGCTTTGTCGAATGACGCCTAGTTCACTCAATGCACTCGACGCTTCGTCGAATGGCGTTGTGTTCACTCGACGCCTGTTCAATCCAAAACATTTTTCTAAGTTAGAGGTTATTAAACCCTATAATGGGCCCTATGTGAATCCACCCTAACTCCTTGGGTCAAACCAAGCCTAACTCATTCACCCATCACATGTCTTATCCTAATCTAAGTTAAGGGGTCTGAAAGAAAATGGGATGTTACATAGAGTTACGTCTCCCTACGGGTAGCAGTATGGGATTAGCAGGATGTATAAGGTTTTGACACCTGTGTTCATGGTGAGCCCTTAAGTTCTTGGGGCACAAAAATGTGAAATGGTGGGTAGTTTGTGTGTACTTGACCGCACGAGATTGGTATGATGATAAGGGAATCAGTATGGAGCCCTTGAGTGCTTTTGAGCACTGGTTTGGGTAATGATGAGAAGGGACTGGGTTGGAGATCTTGAATGTATATTGGCTTGGCCAAGTGAAATTGCATGTGGTGTGTGTTGACACGCGGTGTCATAATCCTGAGTCAAGGATAGTGTGGCAGGTCTACGAGCTCGCGATTCGTCACACTGACGGGTGTTGACAGATAGACCTTGGACGGTTGTGCTTGGTCCTCGGTGCTCATTCCCGAGGCTCCTTCTGCATCACGACGATAGTCCAGTTTGGGTTGTGTTCTTGGTGCACATCTACCCAAGACCCCTCTGAGTCATAGTACGCAGAGGCTCTGATGTCGTGTTCTTAGCGTTGAGGCATACGGAGGCCTAGTCTTGGTAGTGTGTATACCCACCTAGTAGTGGAGACGCCCGCTCTACTGTCACCATTTGGCCACAACGGATGATGCCTGAGAGGTTAGCTACCTGCTCAAAAAATGGGAACTAAAGAACTATGTCGACATAGCGGAATAGAGTGCATGAGTTTCATGGGCACATCATAAATCATCATGACATTACATTGCATTACATTACACAAGATTCTTATCATATAAGTTGTATGATCACTCTTATATGATGAGTTACATTTCTGTTAAGCTGATTCTTAACTTATAAATCTGTATGAATATTTTTATAAGTTAAGTTACATTCTTAATGTAGAATCATAAGTGTTGTGGTTGAATACTTTCTCCTTTATTGAATCGCTAACTGTAGAATGATGTTACTACTTGTTACCTAATATTGATTTGCTACTCTGATGATAAATAGATTTATACCGCATGCTTGTACTCGGAGTTATATATATTTTGTACCTTCCTCTTTCTCTCGCTCGGTGCCTAAGAGTCGTTGGGGTAAGCGGATGTGATAGCCACTTAGTCTTTATGACTAACGGTTGCTACATCTTCCATTGTAGGAGGATACCCAGCAAATAGAGCAGCGACAGCAGGTGATGCAGGGGGAAGCCAGGCCATGGAGTCAGGGCTTGATGCTATGGTACCCTCACAGTCGTCAATTATTGAGGTGCGAGACTTTCGAGAGACATTTGTTGTAGCCTTCAGGCAATTTTATTGTACTCTGATATTCAAGGAACCGATGTAGTTCCTTTTATTCATGTACTGCACTTGGACATTTTACTTATTGTGATGATATGACTTCTGTACTTTCTTTATGTTGGGTTGACATGAATGATATTGTGAGAGCCGGCAAAATAGGCGTCTTGTAGTACTGGTCAACCCGTGTGTTGACGCTACCGCAAGGCAGCTGTTCTGGGCATAAGACTCCCCTCGGCTGTGTTTTGTATTCTGGGAGGGGGACTTACACAATCAACTCAACACATGGCATCAGTGTCAGCATCATCATCCGAGACATCGCCCACTCAAAGGTCGGAGCACCCCGGCATCCATCGCGCTGCATGAGAGACCTTTTAAATCCAAGGTAGAGAGCAACATCATGCTTGTCCTCCTATAGCGGATCCACCTTCATTGTCATATTCTTCGATCAGGCCTCCTCCGCAATCTAGGATCGCTCCACTTTAATGCCATATGACTCCTTATATTCAGGGATAGTGAAAATCTGGGCCATCCTGACGTCCTGAAGCGCAACAGCCATCGAAACCTTCTCCTCCTCCAGCTACGCCAACTCGACCTCCACATAGAGAAGTTTTGTCGCAACTCTCAATAAGAATGGACACTGAGTCCTTTTATGCACTCATACAAGAACGGACACTGAGTCCTACGTCTTCTAATAAGAACGGGTCATAGGACCTTTTGCGCCTCCCAAACAAACGGACCTCGTTTCCTACTCTGTGATAAGAATTTCCACATCATTTTAAAATAATGGACCATGTGTCCTTTTACTCCTCAAGACAAGATCGAGCCAATAATCCTCCTCCTAATTCCTCCCTGGGACGGTCCTTGAATCCTTATACATCATTTGTTTAAAATGGAGTCTGAGTCCTCTCGCGCCATCAGGATAAGGAGGATAAACGTCCCACTGCACTACGTCCAAGCATCAACCACAAACACTAATGCCAAGTGATAATTGCCAAAGTGAACGCGCAACAACAAATTTGCACACCCGTGAAAAAGAAACATGGAGGAAAGCAAAACACTTCCAATCCATCAAAATACACGGGGTTTGAACATGAGAGTGTCTCCATAAATTGCTACAAGGGCCACCAAACGCACAAAAACATGTATTGTGTCATGCCGCACCTATTGTTACAAAGATAAAAGCAATGCACAAGTTAGTGGTTGTTAAGATTCCCCACCCAATGTCGACTATAGGATCTTCATCTTGCAAGGCTGACATTAAATGGCGCCAAGTGATCAACTTATACCTCTAGGCTGAACAAAAATGACATTTCATGTCGTAAATGAAAAGTAATTTGTGAAGCGTGCAAAAAATAATAATTCAAATTCCATGACCCCAAGTCAAAATAATCAAGGATAAAAATATCTAGGATCGTCCCTTTGCTATTCATGACACACAGAAGTTATAGGACATCAAATGGGATAAGTCAACCCGAATGAGTGAGCTGCATGAATAATTCAAGCCCGCTCAAAGGACCCTAAAACCACCTCAAAGGGGACAGGTGGAACAACGCGTGTATATGCTTTAAAATGACCAAGCGTACATGCCCCTGGGCATAGGCCTCGCATACGCGAGCGACCCTCGTCGTGCCCGTGCACAGACACACTTGTTGAATCCCTGCGTGCACACATAACGCAAGCGCGTGCAACGCACTCCCTTGGGTGCACAACGCGCGCTTCCGGGTGCCCACAATGTGCGCCCTTTTGCGTGTGCGCCCATGCACGTGCTACACCCATGTGCGCTCATCGCGGGCGCTCGCAATGAATGTCTTGCATGCGCAGCGCCGGCTCCCTCAATGCACGCCCTTGCACGCATGCAGCGCCAGCTCCATCAATGCACGCCCTTGCACGCATGCAGCGCCGCGCCGGCTGCCCATCACCAGTGCCACTTCCGGTCGTCGCCATCGCCTCTGACAACCACTTCTGTCTGTTAACTTTCCCCGACCTCCCGGTGGCATGTTCATCATTTCAGACAATTGGTGATCCAGGTTACTAGAAACGAGCAACCTCATTCGTCAACTCCAGATTCAGCTTGGTGCAATTACCAGCATGTCCTTTCAAAAAAGCAGTAAAATTCCCCCAGGCTTTTAGAGCATCTCCAACCGATCGGCAAAATTGGCATTTCGTCATCTTTAGAGGAGATTTTTTCTCCAACCGATCGGCATATAGGGCTGCATTTATACAGATTTTCTCTCTCCTCCTCTAAATATAGAGGAGGG
Organism: Platanthera guangdongensis; assembly: GCA_039583875.1. Taxonomy (NCBI): domain Eukaryota; kingdom Viridiplantae; phylum Streptophyta; class Magnoliopsida; order Asparagales; family Orchidaceae; genus Platanthera; species Platanthera guangdongensis. The sequence goes on from CM077158.1 coordinate 224,407,304, forward strand.
GGAGAGGAAATGTCGTGGCCGACATTTAATTTTTTTATATTTTTTTATTTTTTAATTATTTAATTATTTGTTTTATGAATTTTTTTATAATGTATAAATCTTCGTAGCCGCTATAATAATTTTTCAATTATGACATATAAAATATTAATAAAATTATTTTTTCGAGACCTACAAAAGAGACTAATATTGAATACTTTCTAATTATTATTTATCATACAAAAAGAGAAGAAGACCTATTTACTGATTAAACTCGTGCAAAAATAAAAAATACATTCAAAATTACATATCTTCATTCTCATGTCGTTCCAATGCTGAGAATTCGTGACATGAGAATTCGTCGACAGGGCTTACTTCGCCGAGCTCAGCTCGACGATTCGTCGAGCTGAGCTCGACGAACGTCGAGCTCTGCTCGACGAAGTAAGCCCTGTCAGGTGTTCTTATTTACAGCATTGGATTAATATAATATAATACAAAAACGTCCGACGAACGTCGAACGGGGTTGCGCGACAAACGTCGAACGGGGGAGGGGGATGGCAACGTTTTTAATTTATTTTTTAAAATTGTTTATATTTTAAAATTGTTCATATAATATTAAAAAATTCATGTTCTCCAAATATGGAGAACATGGTTGGAGTTGATTCTCCATGTTCTTCATATTTGGAGAACATAGTACAAGGGGGATCATTAAATATAGAGATCCCCCGTTGGAGATGCTCTCATTTGAAGAAACGAAACAAGAGGGATGAGAGCTCTGAGATTTTCTGACGAGCACCTGAGAATTAGATTGTTCATTCGATGTGAATTCTCTCTATTCACACTCAAGTATGTTCGCTCTCAGCGCTCACGTAGACGTTTACCAAGCACAGGAGAAAAATAGACGAACGCTCTCATGGGCGCTAGCTCTTGTGGACGCTCTCGCAGAAGCTCCGTGGATGTAGTTTGTTTTTTATTTTCTCTGCCTTCAAAGCTTGTAAAAATAAAGGTGGTCTGTCACCCTCCTGCAGGGAACTCAAACTTTTGTAACATCTTGCAATCTAGTGGATTTTGGCCTGACATAGATTCAACCACATGAGTTTTCACTCTTTTCAGGTTTTTCGCGCTAAAATGACTCGCTTGTCGTCGTTGTTGACTCTCTTTTGATTTTTTGCACGCTTGGCCCAACTTCGAGCTAGGACGGTTTGATTCCCTGGACCTGAGGTAAGTCAAGTGACCCGCAACACTTTTAATTCAACACCGAACGTATCACAAAAAATCGCAATATACAGAAACACCGCTAATGGCTTAGAGAGGGGGTGAGCTGAGTTCTAATATAACGCACTGCAATTTTACTACAAGTAGAGGTGCAAAATAAGCTCGTGCCCTGTTGCTCAGGTCTGGACCCGGTTAGGCCTGGGTCAGGCCCAGGCCGGGCCTCAGTGGACTCACAAGTCCCGTATTTTTTTATCATAGCCCGGCCTGTGCCCAGCCCGGGCCCGACATAGGCCCTCCTGGTCACCCCATCATTTAATTGTTGGCCTGCTTTAAAATGTGGGGACGACACCCCATCATTTAATACTGGGATGACACCCCATCATTTAATTGTTGCTGTCACGGGCATGGCCCCAGCAATTAAAAGCTGGGACCATGTGCCAGCTTATTGGCAATAGGAGCTGCCAATTTTAGCCCATTTGGTTGCTCGTGCTACCAGCTAATAGAGGGAGCTGATCAGGCCCAGCTCCGGGTCGGTCTGACTAAGCTCGCTCTGGTAGGCTCGACCTCTTAGGCCCATATTTTAAAGAGGTGCCCAGGCCTGATCTGAGCCCGCTTTGTCCGAGGCCCAGCTTGGGTCTAGCAAACAAAAGGCCCAGACCTATAAGGCCCAGCCCCGTCCTAGGCCAACTTTCAAACTATGGCCTATATATCAACATTATTTATGTAAATTTTAGAATTAAAATATTATTCCACGCGTGCTCCTTCATAGGATACCATGCTTCATGATCCCCCACCCACTCCAACCAAAACAAATAGATCCAAGTAAACAAACGTATTATTATTATTATTATTATTATTATTATTATATCATTTAGTAATATTCTGCCTTTTGACGTGGAAAGCTTTGTATCACTCAAAGCAGCAAATAATTATTTATCCACAACATTTAGATTCAGTATAACAATGCTCTCAACCCAATGCGTCTCTTTGTTCATGCAGTTGATTACAACTTTT